>OZ024721.1:43609087-43770676 GCA_964016875.1 Fallopia convolvulus
CTATTAAATATTCCATTCATATATTATCTCTGATATTTATTGGCTAAAACTTGCCATACCAATTTTCTTATTCCATTTTTTTGTCATCAATTTAATCACGGGTAACATATTCTTAAATCAGTGTTATTTCACATGTTGTGATTGTCGTAGCGCCTATGGTTTGTCATAAGACAATAATGTAAAGCAATGGGACTTTGTTAATTACCCTTCGTTCAAAAATAGTTTTTAGGCCGAACGACCGAAAAACACCCTTATAATATGTCATATTGCTCTAAACCACCCTTTTAATATCAATTTACCGAAAACCACCCTAATAAGGGCTTCCGTTAATAAATGACCACCTGCCCCCAACTCCCGTCAAAAAAACCGTTAGTGTTGTATGCACATGCTCCATTATTAATTTTTTAATGTGAAATAAAAGTACAAAAAAGGATATGGGCCAAAAAAATGAATCTCAAGATCAAACCCTAAAATTCGACGATTGGTGCGTTTAACCCTAAACAAAGGCGAGATTTGGGAACGGAGGGAGTTGACGGCGAACCAGTAGCAACCCAAACTGCACAAAGGCAAGCCAAATCTGGATTGGAGAAAAGTGAGCCCGTGATTTTGGTGGTCGAAGTTCAAGATCTGAATTCATTAATGTTGTCCCCGGCAAGGTCACTGGTGGCAATGAAGTCATTTGAGTTCAAAGAAAGGGTTAAATCGTGTTGGAATTTTGCTTGGTAGACGTCGAGGTTGTCTTTTTTGTGCAATAATTAGTTTTAATTTATTAGGTATATTTATAATAATATAATATAATGAAAAATAAAGGGTGGATTTGTAATTTCATACTTTAGACGGATTTTTTTGACGGGAGTCGGGGACGGGTGGTCATTTGTTAACGGAAGACCTTATGAGGGTGGTTTTCGGTAAATTGATATTAAAAGGGTGGTTTAGAGCAATATGGCTTTTATAAGGGTGGTTTTCGGTCGTTCGGCCTAGTTTTTAATTTTGTGTTATTTCACATTTTGCAATTGTTATAGGCCTTGTGTTTCGTGACAACATAATAGTGTCGAGCAATGGGACACCTTTAATGACCCTCCGTTCTGGACCCAAGGACCCTGTTGAACCACCAACAAAGCCTGACCGCTCGTCACCTAGTGATCAAGGCGTCTTTTGTTGAAGTTTGGATTTTAATAAGATATTGGCCCATCTTATTAACGACTTGGATGGCTGACATATAGTTTGTTGCAATAATAAATTTGTAATGTAACTTCTTTCTTGAAGTAATTATAATAGCAAAAAGTTCCTCATTTATGAATCTCGTGTGTTTCTTAGTTATAAATCTGAAATAAACCACTGTGCTACACTATAATAATCCGATATATTTGAGTGATGATGCATTTCATTTCAAATTGACTCAATAATGGGTAAAGTACTCTTCATGGTGCTCTATTCATAAGTTGAACGTGATATACTAGTTGTATTTTCAAAAGGTTCATTCCATGTTTAGTACCTAATATTTAATATGCGTCTAGTTCCTTAAAGGGCAACAATATTGTCGGATTTGCACACACAAGATAGTCTAAGTTCTAAAATAGGTACAAGCATGCATGTATTCAAATCAATATAGTAGAGTGAAGCATAATTGTCACGGGAAGCATGTAATTTTATTGAATTGTCAAATATTAGTTGTGGTGTATCTCATTTTAAGAGATCAATGAGTAGGAGATACTATTCACTAATCTAGAAGAACCTATTTGCCACATACAAAAGTAGAAGCTACAGCCAATTCAATGTTTCATTCTCAATGAATTTGTCTTGTGGACACACAAAGGAAATCACCAACTTATGCTCACCTAGCCAAGTATGTTAGAGGCATCTATAAAACTTGATTCTAGTGCTTCCTAAGGAAAGTAGAATAAGCAACAATAACAGAGAATAACCCTTGCATGATTTCATTAATACCATCTAAATTTAGCAAGTCTCAAACGTTCAAGAACGAACTCAAGACAATTAATATGAGAGATAGATGTCATAATAGTTGCAAGTGATGATCCTTAATATGCAACTCTATTCTCTTGACAAAGACACAAAGCATATGTTGTAGTATCTCTTCCTTAAGAACACATTTTC
This sequence comes from Fallopia convolvulus, assembly GCA_964016875.1. NCBI lineage: Eukaryota > Viridiplantae > Streptophyta > Magnoliopsida > Caryophyllales > Polygonaceae > Fallopia > Fallopia convolvulus. The sequence goes on from OZ024721.1 coordinate 43,611,203, forward strand.
CACAAAGGATGAAGTCAAGGTAGTAGCAGCCACGCAATGTTGATTTCACAATTAAAATTGTAAGTAAAAGTTTCCTTCTGAATTATTGGTTGTTATGAAAAAAAGAGTCGGTCTAATTAAACACAAGTAGGTTAAAATTGAAACATAAGATTGACTTCCAAATAGGTGTGGGAGAAAAAAGAGGAAATGCGAGGCTAGGAAAATAAGATGTCAAATTTCATTCTTCCATTAATCAGTCTTCATTGTAAAAAGATACTAATGAAGGGTTAGAGAATTTTTGAAGACCAATAATGAAAGGAGGGAGTAGTAACGAAAGACAAAAGGAGTGGTAGACAACACGAGTAGGAACATATAAAGATGACGCATGGAAAATTAAAGCGTTTTTTGGTGAGCAACAAACCAATTCATTAAAAGAGAGCATTAAATGATTCCCCGTCAATACAACTACCTATAAACGCATTATTTGCTTAAAACACTATTCATTTCATTAGTTTTAAGCTACTAGAGTGACTCTATGTATAGAGTTATTATTAACTTAATACAAATGGGTGAACCCTATACAACGTAAATAAAATTCAAAAATAAATTAAATCTAAGCAATTAATTTATATTTTAATGGTGCATATCTTAGTAACTTTATATATATAGTTAGATCGCAACTCTAATGAATCATATTATACAACAAACTCTACCTTTTTGTATAATGAGGATGTGGTCATATTCAAACACAAGAAATCCTAAATCATTAATACATTTCTTTCTTTTTGACAATTCTCATTTAAGCAAAAAAATTTGACCCTAAATAGACATAAAACATCATTTTATCAAAAAATCATATTTCCAATAAATTTTACATTTATTACATTTGAATAGAAACATGTATTGGTAGATTGATTCGTGTATGTTTAGAATAATTCGTGTATGGGTAGATTCATTAATCAATTACATCACGACTCTTTGATAATTTAAAGATATAGATATCAAAAAAATATATTTTCCCACTAATAGATGATTATAATATATTTCCAATAAAATTTAACATAACTATAAAACCGAGTGAACCCAAACAGAAATCTTACACAATTAACTCACAAAAATGAAGACCACTCCTATCCTTCTTTTCATTTGCGCTCTTATTCCTTCAACAACCGTTTTAGGCTTTGTAATTGGTGATGAAACAATAAGATCCGATGATGGAACCCCACTCGTAATCCTTCATTCTGGGCCCAAGGACCCGGTCGAGCCACCAACTAAATTGGACCGCATATCGCCTGGAGGACCATCACCTTGTATCCATTGCGGTAATATAGTCTTTTGTTTTTGTAGCAAAACCATGAGTAATACAATCTTCTAATAAATTATTCCACACTTCATGAATTTCCTAGGCCTAGTTCAACTCATTTATGTTGACTAAGCAATCAACTTCAAGTGTATTAAATTTTAAAATTTTAGGTTTTTTTAGGGATGTCATTCATATTTTTTTCGAAACTGTCATCCACAAAACTATTCTTCGAATCTACAAGCCCAAGTACCCACGACAATCTTCATGTATTCATTCCTGTTTTTATGTAATTTCATATTAGGTTGAATATTGTTAGTCGTAGTAATATTTAACATTTTAGACTAACATAGGTATAGAAGTTCGTTGAAATACATAATTTTCATTTATTTGTTATTCATCTTATTGTTAAAACCATTAAATGTTGCATTCATATATTATCTCTAATAATTATTGGCATAAAACTAGCTACACCAATTTTCTTGTTCCGTTCTTTTGTCATCTATTGAATCACGAGTAACATATTCTTAAGTCAGTGTTATTTCACATGCTGTGATTGTCTTAGGGCATATGGTTTGTGATAACACAATAATGTCGAGCAATGGGACTTTTTTAATGACCCTTCCTTCAAAAATAGTTTTTGATTTTGGAAAATTGCATTTAACCACCCTTTATTTTCACATCTTTGCATTTGACCACCCCTTATTTTAAAAGTTTTAAGAAACCACCCTTTATTCCATTTCCGTTAACAAACTACCACCCTCCGTTAGAATTAAAAAATTTCTATAAAATAAATAATCAAAATTCTATATTTAATAAATTAATTGCATAATTAATCTTTCTTTTCCCCTGACTCATCTGCTCCTTTCCTCAATACTCTCTGTTGTCGTTTTCTTCTACCTTTCGACAGCCCACAACCCCACACCTCTTCTCTCTCATCTCTTATCTTCTCTCTCGCCGCCGGATTCTTCCCCTCCTTTCCTTCCTAATGCCGATCAATGGTGTTCTACTTTCTCCCGCACCATCCACACGAAATTGAACCGTTGTCCTTCCGTGTCTCCTTCTCTGGCGAGACAATCCACCACTTTTGCGCTCTTCGCAGGCTGCACACCATATTACCACCAGAGCCCACCGCTGCAAACACTGCACACCAGCATTCAAACCCCATCCCCTCTATCCACTGTCATCGGCATTGGCCTTCGCCGCCATTGGAGGCGACTTCTCACTGTGAGAATTTGCACTTTCATGTCCTCCATTAGAGAGCCAATAAATGTGGTCTTCCTGGCCAATTTTTTGTTGAATATAAGAGAGAAAATAATGAGAAGGAGAAAGATTGGAAGAATTATGTAACTGCCGGATGACCAAGCACATCACTACCCATTGATTTTCGTTCAACTTCAACTCCGAGTCTCCTACGAAGGCGAATTAGGTAACTGCGAGATTTCAAGATCGAATTGAGAGATTTGAGGGCAGGAGGGGATTTCAAGATCGAATTGAGGGAGAAGGAGGGGAAGAATCCGGCAACGAGAGGAGTCGTGGCCTTCCATCTTCTTCTTTGTACCTTTTTTAGGTTTACTTTCCTTTGGAAATAAAATATAAAAAAACAAAAGGATAAAAGAGTCTTTTAATTATAAAAAATGGAGATATAACAAAAACCGTCAAAAAAAGGTGGTGAACCGTGGGAATAGGCATATAAAGGGTGGTTTTTCACAACTTTTAAAATAAGGGGTGGTTAAATGCAAAGGGGTGAAAATAAGGGGTGGTTAAATGCAATTTTCCCTTTTAATTTTGTGTTATTTCACATTTTGCAATTGTCTTAGGTCCTGTGGTTCGTGAGAACATAATAGTGTCCAGCAATGGTACACCTTTAATGACCCTCCGTTCTGGACCCAAGGACCCGGTCGAGCCACCAACTAAATTGGATCGCGAATCGCCTGGCGGACCATCTCCTTGTATCCATTGCGGTAATATATTCTTTTATTTTTGTCTTATTTCTTAGTCTTCTTCTTTGTAGCATAACCATGAGTAACACAATCTTCTAATATATTATTCCACACTTCATGAATTTCTTAGGCCTAGTTCAACTCATTGATGTTGACTAAGCAATGAACTTGAAGTGAACTAAATTTTAAAATTTTAGGTTTCTTTTGGGATGTCTTTCATATTTTTTCGAAACTGTCATCCACAAAACTATTCTTCGAATCTACAAGCCCAAATACCCACGACAATCATATTGTATTCATTCCTGATTTTATGTAATTTAATATTAGGTTGAATATAGTTATTCATAGTAATATTTAACATTTTAGACTAACATAGGTATAGAAGTTCGTTGAAATACATAATTTTCATTTATTTGTTATTCATCTTATTGTTAAAACTATTAAATATTGCATTCATATATTATCTCTAATAATTATTGGCATAAAACTAGCTACACCAATTTTCTTGTTCCATTCTTTTCTGTCATCAATTTAATCACGGGTAACATATTCTTAAGTCAATGTTATTTCACTTGTTGTGATTTTGTAGGGCCTATGGTTTGTGATAACACAATAATGTTGAGCAATAGGACTTTTTAATGACCCTTCCTTCAAAAATAGTTTTTAATTTTGTGCTATTTCACATTTTGCAATTGTCTTAGGCCCTGTGGTTCGTGAGAACAAAATAGTGTCTAGCGATGGTACACCTTTAATGACCCTCCGTTCTGGACCCAAGGACCCGGTCGAGCCACCAACGAAATTGGACCGCGAATCGCCTGGAGGACCATCTCCTTGTATCCATTGCGGTAATATAGTCTTTTGTTTTTGTGTTATATATAAGTCTTCTTCTTTGTAGCATAACCATGAGTAACACAATCTTCTAATATATTATTCCACACTTCATGAATTTCTTAGGCCTAGTTCAACTCATTGATGTTGACTAAGCAAATAACTTCAAGTGAACTAAATTTCAACAATTTAAGTTGTTTGTTTAGGGATGTCATTCATATTTTTTTCGAAATTGTCATCCACAAAACTATTCTTCGAATCTACAAGCATAAACACCCACGACAATCTTCTTGTATTCCTTTCTGTTTTTATGTAATTTCATATTAGGTTGAATATAGTTATTCGTAGTAATATTTAACATTTTAGACTAACATAGGTATAGAAGTTAGTTGAAATACGTAATTTTCATTTATTTTTTTATTCATCTTATTGTTAAAACTATTAAATATTCCATTCATATATTATTTCTGATATTTATTGGCATAAAACTAGCCATACCAATTTTCTTGTTCCATTTTTTTTGTCATCAATTTAATCACGGGTAACATATTCTTAAATCAGTGTTATTTCACATGTTGTGATTGTCGTAGCGCCTATGGTTTGTGATAAGACAATAATGTAAGGCAATGGGACTTTGTTAATTACCCTTCGTTCAAAAATAGTTTTTAATTTTGTGTTATTTCACATTTTGCAATTGTTATAGGCCCTGTGTTTCGTGACAACATGATAGTGTCGAGCGATGGGACACCTTTAATGACCCTCCGTTCTGGACCCAAGGACCCTGTTGAACCACCAACAAAGCCTGACCGCTCGTCACCTAGTGAATCAAGGCGTCGTTTATTGAAGTTTGGATTTTAATGAGATATTGGCCCATCTTATTGACGAGTTGGATGGGTGACATAGCAAAAAATTCCTCATTTCTGAATCTTGTGTGTTTCTTAGTTATAAATCTGAAATAAACCATTGTGCTACACTAAATAATCCGATATATTTGAGTGATGATGCATTTCATGTCAAAATGACTCAATAATGGGTAAAGTACTCTTCATGGTGCTCTATTCATAGGTTGAACGCGATATACTAGTTGTATTTTCAAAAGGTTCATTCCATGTTTAGTACCTAATATTTAATATGCGTCTAGTTCCGTAAAGGGCAACAATATTGTCGGATTTGCACACACAAGATAGCCTAAGTTCTAAAATAGGTACTGATGAAACCCGAAATAAACCGTTCGCTAAATGACAAGAAACGAGAATATTTTATTCGATTGTGCAAACTCTTGCTCTTTATTTATTACTTCTTTACAACGAGGTTACAAGCCAACGAGGCCTACAAACAAACGAGATTTACACCCTAGACCTCCTACGAGTATTCGAGATCTCGATCTAACAATGTTCGAGATCTCCTAATTGCAATGCGATTCTACCACCTCGGTGTCACTTGATTGATCTTGGCGTGAGGCTGAGCTAAGAGTGTGGTGAAGATGGCTTGCGAGATTGTGTAGCGAGGTCTTTGATGTGAGCGAGAGCTCTTTGTGACTTGAAGTCTATTTGTGGACTTCACTTGTCTATAGCGAGGTCTTTTGACGATGTTTCAATCACGTCGATCTTCAACGAGCAAGATAGTTCTTGAGTTCAAGATGTTTTTCGACCCCCTCTCACTTACGAGGTTCTCCTCTATTTATAGAGAATTGGGGAGTCGAGTTTTGGCTATCATCCGATGTGGGACGCCCGAGATCAGGGCTTCTGATTGGTCCGGAGGCGAGGCAGCCGGTGATTGGCTTGAGGAAGCGGCGCCAGCTGAGTGGTCCGGATGGGCGGGTGTGTCAATAGAGTCGGCAACGAGGTTTAGACCTCGCTCCGAGGCTTCGGGAGACCTCGCGGGGATAGGAACTTTGTTTAATTAAAAGAAACGGATATAGTTTTGGGCCCCGGAATCCACCTTGGGAGTCCTGTCGGGTCCGTTTATTCCCTGTACCCCGGGCCCACTTCCTGTTTTACTATTTTGAGCACCATCACAACCCCATGGCCCGGGGACCTCGTTCCGAGGACCGTGGGTCATAAACATGAAGGGCACTTGACTCACCAAAAACCGGGGTGCGGGGTTTGTATTTCTTAGGGTCGCGAGATGCGAGGTCTGGAGGTTGGGTGGACTGATCGCGAGAAATTTTCTTGCGAGGCCTGACACTTAAGCTTTTCTCTCGCTCGTACGCGTGAGGCTTCCTGGGCCCGCTCCCCGTACCTTGCTTAATGGGCCGTCCAGGTAGGATAGGCCCAATAAGCCTTTCGGGAGCGAGGAGCGGCCCAAGCCTGTTCTTTATAAGGGGTGTCTCTCACGCGCCTCCTCTTCATCTTCTTCCCCAACATTTTCGCTCTCTCTCTTTCTTCGTCTTTTCAGTTCTCGGTGAGCAGTTTTCGAGACGGTTACCGACGACCTTCCGCCATCCTCCAGTTGCGCCACCGCCTTTTCCACGTCGACTCTAAGCAAATAAGTGCCCAACTCTCTTTTCTCGTCTTCGATATTCTTCGTCTTTCTTTCGCTGCCTTCTGCTCTAACGGGAGACAAACGCTCCCTAGCGTTTCAGGCCGGTGTCACGGTGGTGAAACGAAGGGGGTGAGGGCGGCGCTTGCGTTTGTACGACGCCTTTGATTTTCTTCTTTTTCTTCTTTCTTCGTTTCGTGCCCTAGGTAGGTGACGGTTCGTTGCCCGGTGTTTCGCGCCGGCGTCACGGCGGCGAAACGGTGATGGTGAGGGCGGCGTGTGCTTCTGCGCGGTGCCCTTGCTGTCTTTTCTTTGCGTTTTCTCTTGCTTTGTTTTGTTCCCTAGCGGGCAGCGGTTGTTTCTCGGTGCTTTGCGCCAGCGCCATGGCGGCGAGACGGTGGGGCAAGGGTGGCGACCGCCACGCCCTCGAACCCTTCGTCCGCCAATCGACGGTTAGGTTCCTGCGTTTTCCCTTCGTGGTTTTGAAATTTGAGATCCTTGGAAACCCAAACGTCATGATGCCCGACTGACGGGACGTTTGGGCTTCCACCGCTGGTTTCCACCGCTGGCTTCCATTCCACCTTCTCTCTCCTCTTTTTGGCGATTCAAATTCTTCCCTGCCGTCCTATCTTGTCAGAGTAGCCCTAGGGTGCCACGTGGCCTTCTCCCCTTGTGACCTCGCGTTTTCTTTCTTTGGTTGCTTTGCCCGATGTCTCAACACCTCTTTCTTTTCCAGGTGCTAGCCTTATGTGGCCTGGACGTCGTTCTTTCATGCCTAGGAGAGCTTCTTTGAGCCCCCCACTAGGCTTCGTGTTCAAAGCTCAAGAGAGATTCTACGAGGAGGTTTCCGAGTCCGTAGGGAGGGTAGAGACTAGTGACTCCCAAAACCCGAGGTCTCCCTCGTTGGTCTTCAGCGACCCTTCTTCCAGTGACTCCGTCGTTTCTATCAACTCGCGCTTCTCCCGACTTCGCGCATCATCTGGTGTCGAAATGGCTTCGTCTTCGATTTCCGATGAAGTAGTGGCTGGCGTTATTGCAAGGTCGTCTGACTCCAACGATCTCGCGAGCTTTTTTGCGGAGCATATTACCGATGCTATGTTCAGTGTCCCGCGCGTCCTTGAGGAGCGGATCCCTATGTCCTCAGACTCGGATGAGGCCTTTCTATCCGAGGGGGAGCCCTCGACCTTGAAACCCAAGAGGACATTGCCAAGGACTTCGCCTGGCCCGAGGGAGTTGAGCTAGCGCTTCCCAAAGGGGAGGGCTGCTCCTTGGTGCACTACGAAAGGTGCGTGGTTGTGCATCTGCACAGTCTCTAAGCTGGCTTCTGGCTACCCCTGGCCCCACACATCATCGATTTCTTGTGGGCCATGCGCGTTTGCCCTGCACAGCTGTTTCCTAATGCGTGGAGGCTGCAATGTGCCTACACCGTTCGCAGCCGCGAGCTTGGGGATGCGCCGAATCTCGACATCATGTCGAGCCTATTTCTAGCAAGGAGGGAACACGAGTCCTGCCTCGTCAATCTTAGTTTGCCGGGTATTAAACTCACCACGGCCCCTTCGAACGTCGGGTCGTGGAAGAAGAAATGGTTCCTGGTTCGAGACCCTACTGGGAGGTATCTCAACTTTTCTACGGCACCGGACAACTTCGTTTATCCCAAGGGTGCACATAAAGCCACCGAGCTCAAGGAACGATATAACCCGGACCGTTAGGGATCGTTCCAGGAGTATCTGGCACAAGACCGGCTTGAGCGGGTCGGCCTAAACCTCACCCTTCCACCCCGCGAAGGCGAAGAGGGTACTTAATTTCCTTCTTGTTGTTTGTTTTTTTTATTTGCCCTTGGTTTTATGCAACGAGGTTGAAACCTCGCCTACCTAGTGACGACCACGGGCCTTCGCCCGCTGGTTATGCTAGCTTGACTCGTTGTTACGTCTCGCCTCTTTATCTAACTTATTTCTATGTTTTTCTTTGACAATGGACCTCTTCAACGCTCTGACCTCGAAGTCGCAGAGAAAGAGACATGTGACTTCCACTTCCACCGCCCAGGCCCCTCGCAGCCAAAAGGGCGTCGTTATAAAGGAATCGACCACGCTGGCGAGGCCACCCACATCGCAACCGAAGGTGACACCCCCGTCGCCGTAGGCGCTCGGGGCAAAGATGACCGAGGGGGGCCCGTCTAAGGGAGACGTCACGAGAATGTCTTCCCAAGCCTCCCGAGGATCCGGGGATGGAGCCGGGTCAAAGAGGAAAGGCGTAGAGTCCCCTCGCGGAGATAAAAAGAAGAAGTCCAAGGGGACAGCCAGCGTGGTCCTTCGGGGAGGGAGATCATCCCCAACATTAATTTTGAGGGACGAGCCCTCAACGCCGCTGGTCCTTCTCCCGCGAAGTTCCACTATCCCGGGTCGGCTCGGGGTGCTTCTGCGAGGTGGAGTCGGGATGAGTGGAAAGAAGAGGTCTCGTGGGCTAACAATCTCACCGAGGAGGCCCTTAACGACGAGGTTGCCCGCTATTCGGCGATGGTACGTTCCGCTTTCATAAATCTCACTTCTGTTTTGGATTTCGTGCTTCTTTCTTTTTTGTTAACAACTTTGTGAATTTTCAGCATACCTTTTTTGAGAACTATAACCGCAGCCGCCTTACCCTTCTCCAGAAGAGGATGGATAAAATGGAGGCGGCACTTAAGGCCCGCACAGAGGAGTGTGTGAAACAAGAGAAGGAGCTCGCCGAGGCCGGAAAGCGGATTAAAGCCGCAGAGGTTGCGGCGAAGGACGAGGCCAAGGCGGCGGCGAATGCGAGGGAGGAGGAGGACAAGGCAAAGGCCCTGGTCGGGGCTTTACGAAGCGAGAACGAGGAGCTTCGGGGAAAACTCTCTGCTGAGCACAAATTCTTTAAAGAGAAGGAGGCGGAGCTCCTGTAGGCCGAGGAGGAGGTTACCAACCTTCGACAGCGCGTCAGCGAGCTCCACGAAGAGGTAGAGGCTGCGGGGCCCAAGTATGTGGAGTCCGAGGCATACAAGGAGGAGTTGGTGGGGAGTGTGAAGAAGATGTTCCGCCAGGCCGTCCGCATGGGGGTTAAGCAAGCGGTGGCGAAGTACGGGCACATCGACCCCCGTATTTCCTTCTTCAACCCCAGCTACACAGAGACCATGGGGGAGGAAGCCGGGGAGGAGCCCGAGGGAGAATGCGAGTTCTTCTTCAAAGAGGATGGGACCGTGGCTTCCGAGGCACCCCACCCCCCACCCCACCCCCCAACCTGTGACCGACGCGTCGAGCTCCCAGCCTGATGCTGTTTTTGACTCGCCCGTCCGCCAGGCTCCCACGGATCCCACCGCCGAGGCCCCGAAAGAACTCACCGCCGACGCCCCGAAAGAATGAAGGACGCCTCTGACCTTTTAATGTTTTTTTTTTTCTGTTATGTTGGTGGCCCCGCCGGGGTCTGTAATTGAATACTTCGTCCCTTGTGGCCTTATTTTATGCAACTTTTTCTTGTCTTATTGTTGTGTTTGTGTTTCTTGCTTTAATTTACTTGCATACATATCCCGATCCAACCCCATGGCCCGAGTGTCACAATACTTGTGGCACCTTCAGGGCACATCGGGCGCTGGCCTTATGCCACGATCTCGAGCCTCGCTTGGATCATAGACGATGGTTATTATGCCAAGATCACGAGCCTCGCTCAGATCTCGCGTGATTATTGATCGTTTCCAACCCCAAGAGGGAAGCGAGGGGTGGACTTCGAAACATAACACTGAGAATCTCCAAGCTCAAGCGGGAAGCAAGGGGTGGGTTTGAAAATTTAAAAATGAGAATCTCCAACCCCAAGCGGGAAGCGAGGGGTGGACTTAAACACGAGATTCTCCAACCCCAAGCGGGAAGCGAGGGTGGACTCAAACACGAGGTTCTCCAACCCCAAGCGGGAAGCGAGGGGTGGATTTAAACACGAGGTTCTCCAACCCCAAGCGGGAAGCGAGGGGTGGACTCAAACACGAGGTTCTCCAACCCCAAGCGGGAAGCGAGGGGTGGACTTAAACACGAGGTTCTCCAACCCCAAGCGGGAAGCGAGGGGTGGACTTATACACGAGGTTCTCCAACCCCAAGAGGGAAGCGAGGGGTGGACTTTAACTTATAAACGAGATTCTCCGACCCCAAGAGGGAAGCGAGGGGTGGACTTAAACACGAGGTTCTCCAACCCCAAGCGGGAAGCGAGGGGTGGACTTTAACTTATAAACGAGATTCTCCAACCCCAAGCGGGAAGCGAGGGGTGGATTTAACTTATAAACGAGATTCTCCAACCCCAAGCGGGAAGCGAGGGGTGGACTTTAACTTATAAACGAGATTCTCCAAAAGTGAGGGATGGATTTAACTTATAAACGAGATTCTCCAACCCCAAGCGGGAAGCGAGGGGTGGATTTAACTTATAAACGAGATTCTCCAACCCCAAGCCGGAAGCGAGGGGTGGACTTTAACTTATAAACGAGATTCTCCAACCCCAAGCGGGAAGCGAGGGGTGGATTTAAACACGAGGTTCTCCAACCCCAAGCGGGAAGCAAGGGGTGGACTTTAACTTATAAATGAGATTCTCCAACCCCAAGCGGGAAGCGAGGGGTGGATTTAAACACGAGGTTCTCCAACCCCAAGCGAGAAGCGAGGGGTGGATTTAAACACGAAATTTTCATTTTTGAGAGAGATTTGAAAATTCCACAACCCTTTATTCATAAAACTTGTAGGAAATAGCGGCGTTTAGAGAGTTTACACATAATATTTTTTGAGTCGATCGACGTTCCATGTTTTGCTCAAGGTACAGCCCTCGCTGTCTTTGAGCTTGAAAGCTCCGGGCGCGACCTCCTCGCCGAGGAGGTATGGCCCCTCCCAGTTAGGGTCCAACTTGCCACCTTCGGTACGCCTCAACACGAGGTTACCCGTAGCCAGGAACCGAGGCCTAACCCTCTTATCGTGGTACACTGCCACGCGGCGTTTTTATTCCCTAGAGCGTAGGTCAGCCACCTCGCGCAGCTCGTCTCTGAATTGCACTTCGACCTTAAGGTTGGCCTCATTCTCTTTTTCGTTGAAATCGAAAACTCTCGCCGAGGGGACCAATGTCTCCACTGGGACTAGTGCCTCCGCCCCGTAGGTTAGAGCGAAAGGTGTTTCTCCCGTTGTGCGACGCGCGGTTGTGCGATACGTTCATAGGACGAGTGGGAGGAGTTCCGCCCAGCGACCCTGTGCCACGCCTAGGCGCTTCTTTAGATCGGTCAAGATGCGGGCGTTGACATTCTCCACCTGGCCGTTGGACTAGGGGTGGGCCACGGAGGAAAACTTGAGGTTTATGCCCATGTCGGAGCAGAAGGTCCGAGTCTCTTCGCAGTCGAATTGGGGGCCATGGTCGGTCATGATGGTCATGGGAACGCCAAAGCGGCAACGAGGTTCTTCCATAGCAAGTCACAGACCTTTGTCCCCGTGATCTTTGCCATTGCTTGTGCCTCGACCCACTTCGTGAAATAGTCGACGATGACCAAGATATACCGCACCTGGCCAACAGCCTTGGGGAAGGGGCTGAGGATGTCCATCCCCCACATCGTGAAGGGGCATGGCGCGTGGATGGAGCGAAGACGGGAGGTCGGGGCGTGCTGGAGGTTACCGTGCTTCTGACACCCGTCACATCACTGGACATAGGCCCTCGCGTCTTGTCGGAGAGTGGGCCAAAAGTACCCCAAATGGGTGATTTTACGTGCTAGGGATCGCCACCCTAGGTGGCCGCCACAGACCCCCTCGTGCGCCTCATAGAGGATATGCTCCGTAGACTTGGTCGGCACACACAGCAGGTTGGGATCAGCATAGCCTCGGCGATAGAGACGGCCACCGATGACGCAATAGCGCGCCGCCTGCATTTTCAATTTCTGAGCCTCCGCGGGGTCCTCTGGTAGGACGCCGCTCTCCACGTATCGCGTGATCGGGTTCCTTCAGTCCCCAGTGGTTACGGAGAGAACCTCGCTGGTTACACTCCGCGAGAGTTTTCTTTCCACCATCACGCGATTCCCTACCTCCAAGGGGAGGGCAGAGCCCAACCTCGCGAGAGCATCCGCCTTCATGTTCGAGGTTCGCGGGATGGACTCCCCCGCAAAGGTTTCTAGGCACGACACCAAAGCTTTAACCTTCTCTCGGTACGCAGGCAAGAACCCCGTTCGGGTGTCGTATTGCCCGTTGAGCCGGCGCGCAATCAGCTCGGAGTCGGTGTAGACCCTGATTTTGCGGGCTCCACTAAGGAGTGCCATCTCTATTCTGGCGATCATGGCCTCGTACTCGCCTCATTATTGGTGGCATCGAAGGCGAAGTTAAGGGCATACCCCGTCTCGATCGAGGGACCGATGAGGAATACGCCAGCCCCGCCACCGGCATCACATCGTGAGCCATCAACGAATACCTTCCACTCTTCCGAGCTCGTGTCAGTTTCGGGGAAGGTGACCTCCACCATGAAATCGGCGAGGGCTTGCCCCTTCATCGCGGTCCTTGGGAGGTAGCTGATGTCGAAATCGGAAAGCTCGACTGCCCACTTCGTCATTCGCCCGGAGAGGGCGGGCTGGTGGAGGATTTGCCGAAGTGGGAGGTCAGAGAGGACCTGAATGGGATGCGTGTGGAAGTAAGGGCGCAGGCGCCTTGCGGCGGTCACGACTGCCAGTGACATCTTCTCTGCCGGGGAGTATCGTTGCTCCGTAGGTTGGAGCACGCGACTCACGAAGTAGACTGGGTGCATGGCCTTTCGGGTTAGCACTGCGCTGACCGTCTCCGAGCTTACTGCCACATATAGTTGCAAGTCTTCGCCCGCCATTGGAGGGGACAATGTGGGGAGCTTCGACAGGAAGGCCTTTAATTCAGAGAAAGCGAGCTCGAGCCCCTCATCCCAAACGAACTTGTCGTTTTTCTTGAGAGCGGAGAAAAAGGAAAGAGACTTGTCCGCCAAGCAGGAGCAAAACCTCCCTAGATAGTTCACGGCGACGTTGAGCCGCTGCACCTCAGTTCGAGATCGCGGCGACCTCATTGAGAGGATTGAATCGACCTTGGTGGGGTTGACGTCGATCCCGCGCTCGCTGATCATGAAGCCTAAGAACTTCCCTGATGATACGCCGAAGACTCACTTCTCGGGGTTCAGGCTGAGGCGGTTGTGCCTGAGGATAGCGAAGACCTCAGCGAGGTCGACCAGATGCTCTTCAGGGGTCTTGCTCCGGAACACGATATCGTCGACGTAGGCCGACACGTTCCTTCCCAGATGATTCTTAAAGATGCGGTCGACGAGGCGCTGAAAGGTGGTCCTCGCATTCTTTAGGCCAAATGGCATGACCTTGTAACAATAAATGCCTCGCTGGGTGATGAAGGACGTCTCCTCCTCGTCACGCGGGCTCATCAGGACTTGGTTGTACCCTGAGTACGCGTCGAGGAAGCTTAATACTCCGTGACATGCGGTTGAGTCGACCAGCTCGTCGATCAAGGGCAAGGGGTAGCTGTCTTTGGGACAGGCTTTGTTGAGATCCTTGAAGTCTACGCACATCCTCCACTTCCCGTTGGCTTTTTTGACCAGCACGACGTTGGACAACCATCGGGGGTACTGGACTTCGCGAATGAACCCCGGGTCCAGCAGTTTCGCCACCTCGTCATTTGCGGCGTTTTCCCTCTCCTCATTCATTTTTCTTCGTCGCTGCACCACAGGGCGAGTGGTGACATCGACGTTTAAAAGTGCTGGGCCACGGTCCGCGGGACACCGCGGAGGTCCTTTGCGGTCCAGGCGAACACATCGCGGGACCCAACAAGCAAGGCTTCTAGTGACAACGCTGACGTCCCGGAGAGACATTCTCCCAGGTAGATCTTCTCGTCTCGAAGGGGGATATCGCCCTTCTTTCTACCTCAGGGGTGGGGATCGTGAAGTCCCGGACTTCGAGGTTGGCCTCGCCAGGGGACTCCACCATAAACACCGGGCACTTCTGTTTTGTCGAGGTCGCATAGCAAACGCGGCCCTCTTAACCCCGTCGTCGACGGGGAATTTCATTTTGAGGTGGTAGATGGACACCACCGCCTGGAACTTCATCAGGGAGACCCTCCCAATGATTACATTGTACACCGAAGGCAAGTGTACCACCATAAATTCCACCATCTCGGTTCTCCTTGTGGAACCGATGCCCAGCATCATCCAAAGGTCTATGAGACCGGCGACGTCGACTTCGTTCCCTGAGAAGGAGGTGAGTTTCCCGGCGTAGGCCTTCAAGGATGTTTCGGAGATGCCCAATTGCTCGAAAGCGCCGTAGTACATGATGTCCACGGAGGACCCCGTGTCCACCAGCACTCGCTTCACCATTTTTGTGCCTACTTGAGCGTGCACCACAAAGCGGTCCGAGTGCGGCATGTGGAGTCCCTCGGCATCTTCGGAGGTGAAGGCCAAGCCTGCGTGGGACCACGAGGTCTGGGCGACGCTAAATACCGAGGGCTCATGATGGCTTGCCCTCACGTACCGCTTTCTTTCTGCCTGGCTTGATCCAGCCAGCGATGGTCCACCCGAGATGGTATGGATATACCCATCGGGCGTTGTTGTCTGTCCAGACCGTGCCTGCTTTGCGGGAGCCTGCTGCTCGACGTTATTGGCCTGGGCCTGACTCGGGCCTCGTGGTACGGTGTTGGCTCCCGATGCGTGATTGGCGCGCTGGATGTTCGTATTTTTAGTATAGTTTTTAGTATGTTTTCTTAGTTTGTTAGGCTTAGTTTTAGTAGTTTTAGGATTAGTTTTGTGTGTTTTTTGATGGTTTTGCATATTTTGTGAAAAGTATGGAAGCTACTCCGTTTTGTGTCTTTTTGTAGGTTTTAGCAAGGAAAATGTGCTATTTGGAGCTGAATTTGGAGTGCTATGATGAAGGACAGAAGAATACAAGATGAAGAAGTCGAAGTCTAAGTTTTAGAAGATAAAGTGTGGAAGAAAGCCAAACCCAGGCTCGTTAACGAGGCTGCAAGGGTTCGTTAACGAGGCCACGAGATGAAGATTTTGGGAGTTTGATTCTGTGACTCACCGATCCTGTGCGGAGATTTATTTCCGTGTCGGTAGAGTATCTTTTTATGATTTTAGAGTTATTATATTATGTATTTTAAGTCTTGTTATCTTTTTAGATTTTGTTTCTATCTTTCTAGATTTTATTTCTATCTTTTTAGGAAAGTTTTTTATCTTTTAGCCTTATTATTTTCTAGCCTATTAGTATAAATAGCCCTCTTATTAGTCTAGAAAAGGGGGTGGAAGGATCGATTGAAGAGAAGAAGAAGAGCCGAGATTAGAGAGAGAGGATCGGAGTCGAGATTGAAGGCTCGGTGGACGAGAGTTACCGAGGTCGTTAATCGTGATTTTGGTTCGGTGTTTGTATTTTTTTGGTTTCTTCTGAATTTCTGTAAGACGATATTTCTTATTAATTTGAATAGTGTTTTGTTTTCAATGATTTCTTTTGTTGAATTTATTTGTTTCTTAGTTATGAGTAGTGAATAGTCTTCTTTTCTAGGGTCGGGGTTAACCCGGCATAGTTATGCATGTTTGAGGAGTAAGAATATGTGTTGATTGCCTTTTATCTATTTTGAGATTGTTTGTTGTGCTTAATACCTAGATGAAAGTCAAGGTGAATTGAGTTTTTAACTTGATTGAAAGAAAAAGTTATAGACTTGAAGGTTGATATTGTTTGAATACGAAAGTTTCAAGCTTTAGATCCAAAACAAGCAATTGAGTGGATTGGTTTATGAAAGTAGGTTAATTTACTTGATAGTCAACGAAAGTTGATGAATTTATCTGTTTAAAGGCATGATCTTATCTTCTTACGAGATTATGTGCATGACTATGTTGTGGTATCCCTTATCCTAGATCTTTGTTTTATTTGAATTCTCTTGAAGTGATATTCGTTGCTGAGTTTGTAGGCTCGGTACCGAATCTGTTTAGGTCGTTAGTTTTGGTCTTTTGTTTACGGTGGTTCGTTAACGACCCTGACAACGTCGTTAACGAGGCTGCTTGTGAGTGTTTTGCTTGCTTTTGTTTGATTTTTAGTAGTCGATAAACAAACAACCTTGCTTCTCGTGGAACGATCCCGACTCCCCTATACTCAGCGAGGTCTTGACTTATAAATTTATTTGTTGTCCCGAGTAAAGGCCCGTCCAACAGCGCCCCTTCTCATTCGGGTTGTACGCGGGGCCGCCCTTGCCTCTATAACCTCGTGGTCTCCCGCCGAAGCAGCTCCAACCCCCACCGCCGCCTCCGCGGTTGTTATAGTTGTTGTTATTCCGGTTGTCGTTGTTGTTATTCTTGTTGTTGTTGTTGTTGTTTCTGTTGTTGTTGTTATTGTTGTTGTAGTTGACGGGGTTGTGGGCCTGCGTCACATACGCATCCCTCGCGGCCGGCGCGACCACTTTTGCCTTCCCTTAAGCCTCGGCAACGATTTCCTTGTCAGTCTTCGGTCGCGAGCTCTGGTTGGCGGCATCCTCGGTGTATACTTGGGATGTGATCCAGGCGCACAGGCTGTCGTACGTCGTCGGGCATTTCAAGAAAATAAAATTCTTGAAAGGACTCGGACACAGGTTGCCCATGAGGGTATCTCGCACTGATGACTCGTCGATGTGTGCGATCTCTGCGACCGTGGTGGAGAACCTCGTGAAGAAGGTGCCCAACAACTCGCTCTTTCCCTGCTCAATACCGCAGAGATCCCGCATGTTCTTCTTGCGCTTCCTTGAGCCGTTGAAGTTTGCGATAAAGGATTCGCACAGTTGAGCGAACGAGACCACAGAATCTATCTTGAGGCTTATGAACCACGTCATCACGGCCTTGTCCAGGGTGGTCGGGAAGATACGGCAGAATATGGCATCATTGTAGGAGTTGACATTCATTTGGACAGCGAAGTGTTTTACGTGGTCCTCCGGATCAGCCGTGCCGTCGTAGAGCCCCATTTGTGGCCAATGGAAACCTTTGGGCATAGGTGCCTCCTGAATCTCGGTCATGAAAGGGGAACGACACCCGACCTCGACGGGTTGGCGGCGCGACTTCGATTTCATGGGGTGCATGGCACTCCCTACCGTTTCGGACAACTCTATGTCCCGCATCCTTGAACGTCGCGAACGGGATCGCGAGATCTGCATTGGGTCCCGGGGGGTCTCTCCGTTGACGAACCGTTGGTGGACGTCTCGGGTCTCAGCACATGTCCGGGGACGTACGCGGGTATGTACTCGGAATGGGGTTCCCCCCGGGGGGGACATGGACGTATGAAGGGGCGCCTCCCGGCTCATACCCTTGAAATGGGTAGGGGTTTTGTGGGGCGGTGTACGTCCAACCCGGGGGGACCACGAACGGGCAGCCCGGAGGCCCCGCGCCCGTCCACTGCGCGGTTTCGGGCATGTTATCGGGGTGTTGGGGGAAGAAATTGTTTGGTCAAGCCATTTAGAGGGGATCAAAGCCAAGGTTTGCACAAATCGAGAAACTGCTTAGGATGAAGAGGTTCCCACAGACGGTGCCAGTGATGAAACCCGAAATAAACCGTTCGCTAAATGACAAGAAACGAGATTATTTTATTCGATTGTGCAAACGCTTGCTCTTTATTTATTACTTATTTACAACGAGGTTACAAGCCAACGAGGCCTACAAACAAACGAGATTTACACCCTATACCTCCTACGAGTATTCAAGATCTTGATCTAACAATGTTCGAGATCTCCTAATTGCTATGCGATTCTACCACCTAGGTGTCACTTGATTGATCTTGACGCGAGGCTGAGCTAAGAGTGTGGTGAAGATGGCTTGCGAGATTGTGTAGCGAGGTCTTTGATGTGAGCGAGAGCTTTGTGTGACTTGAAGTCTTTTTGTAGACTTCACTTGTCTATAGCGAGGTCTTTTGACGATGTTTCAATCACGTCGATCTTCAACGAGCAAGATAGTTCTTGAGTTCAAGATGTTTTTCGACCCCCTCTCACTTACGAGGTTCTCCTCTATTTATAGAGAATTGGGGAGTCGAGTTTTGGCTATCATCCGATGTGGGACGCCCAAGATCAGGGCTTCTGATTGGTCCGGAGGCGAGGTAGCCGGTGATTGGCTTGGGGAAGCGGCGTCAGCTGAGTGGTCCGGATGGGCGGGTGTGTCAATAGAGTCGGCAACGAGGTTTAGAACTCGCTCCGAGGCTTCGGGAGACCTCGCGGGGATAGGAACTTTTTGTTTAATTAAAAGACAGATATAGTTGTGGGCCCCGGAATCCACCTTGGGAGTGCCGTCGGGTCCGTTTATTCCCTGTACCCCGGGCCCACTTCCTGTTTTACTATTTTGA
Source organism: Fallopia convolvulus (assembly GCA_964016875.1). Taxonomy (NCBI): domain Eukaryota; kingdom Viridiplantae; phylum Streptophyta; class Magnoliopsida; order Caryophyllales; family Polygonaceae; genus Fallopia; species Fallopia convolvulus. The sequence continues at coordinate 43,630,044 of OZ024721.1, forward strand.
GCACCATCAGGTACAGGCATGCATGTATTCAAATCAATATAGTAGAGTGAAGCATAATTGTCACGGGAGGCATGTAATTTTATTGAATTGTCAAATATTAGTTGTGGTGTATCTCATTTTAAGAGATCAATGAGTAGGAGATACTATTCACTAATCTAGAAGAACCTATTTGTCACATACAAGAGTAGAAGCTACAACCAATTCAATGTTTCATTCTCAATGAATTTGTCTTGTGGACACACAAAGGAAATCACCAATTTATGCTCACATAGCCCAGTATGATAGAGGCATCTATAAAACTCGATTCTAATGCTTCCTAAGGAAAGTAGAATAAGCAACAATAACAGACAATAACCCTTGCATGATTTCATTAATACCATGTAAATTTAGCAAGCCTCAAACGTTCAAGAACGAACTCAAGACAATTAATATGAGAGATAGATGTCAAAATAGTCACAAGTGATGATCCTTAATGTGCAACTCTATTCTCTTGACAAAGACACAAAGCATATGTTGTAGTATCTCTTCTTTAAGAACGCATTTTCCACAAAGGACGAAGTCAAGGTAGTAGCAGCCATGCAATGTTGATTTCAAAATTAAAATTGTAAGTAAAAGTTTCCTTCTGAATTATTGGTTGTTATGAAAAAAAAGAGTCGGTCTAATTAAACACAAGTAGGTTAAAATTGAAACATAAGATTGACTTCCAAATAGGTGTGGGAGAAAAAAGAGGAAAGGCGAGGCTAGGAAAATAAGATGTCAAATTTCATTCTTCCATTAATCAGTCTTCATTGTAAAAAGATACTAATGAAGGGTTAGAGAATTTTTGAAGACCAATAATGAAAGGAGGGAGTAGTAACGAAAGACAAAAAGAGTGGTAGACAACACGAGTAGGAACATATAAAGATGACGCATGGAAAATTAAAGCGTTTTTTGGTGAGCAACAAACCAATTCATTAAAAGAGAGAATTAAATGATTCCCCGTCAATACAACTACCTATAAACGCATTATTTGCTTAAAACACTATTCATTTCATTAGTTTTAAGCTACTAGAGTGACTCTATGTATAGAGTTATTATTAACTTAATACAAATGGGTGAACCCTATACAAGGTAAATAAAATTCAAAAATAAATTAAATCTAAGCAATTAATTTACATTTTAATGGTTCATATCTTAGTAACTTTATATATATAGTTAGATTGCAACTCTAATGAATCATATTATACAACAAACTCTACCTTTTTGTATAATAAGGATGTGGTCATATTCAAACACAAGAAATCCTAAATCATTAATACATTTCTTTCTTTTTGACAATTCTCATTTAAGCAAAAAAAATTGACCCTAAATAGACATAAAACATCATTTTATCAAAAAATCATATTTCCAATAAATTTTACATTTATTACATTTGAATAGAAACATGTATTGGTAGATTGATTCGTGTATGTTTAGAATAATTCGTGTATGGGTAGATTCATTAATCAATCACATCACGACTCTTTTCTAATTTAAAGATATAGATATCAAAAAAATATATTTTCCCACTAATAGATGATTATAATATATTTCCACTAAAATTTAACATAACTATAAAACCGAGTGAACCCAAACAGAAATCTTACACAATTAACTCACAAAAATGAAGACCACACCTATCCTTCTTTTCATTTGCGTTCTTATTCCTTCAACAACCGTTTTAGGCTTTGTAATTGGTGATGACACAATAAGATCCGATGATGGAACCCCGCTCGTAATCCTTCATTCTGGGCCCAAGGACCCGGTCGAGCCACCAACTAAATTGGACCGCATATTGCCTGGAGGACCATCACCTTGTATCCATTGCGGTAATATAGTCTTTTGTTTTTGTGTTATTTCGTAGTCTTCTTCTTTGTAGCATAACCATGAGTAATACAATCTTCTAATAAATTATTCCACACTTCATGAATTTCTTAGGCCTAGTTCAACTCATTTATGTTGACTAAGCAATCAACTTCAAGTGTATTAAATTTTAAAATTTTAGGTTTTTTTAGGGATGTCATTCATATTTTTTTGAAACTGTCATCCACAAAACTATTCTTCGAATCTACAAGCCCAAGTACCCACGACAATCTTCTTGTATTCATTCCTGTTTTTATGTAATTTCATATTAGGTTGAATATAGTTAGTCGTAGTAATATTTAACATTTTAGACTAACATAGGTATAGAAGTTCGTTGAAATACATAATTTTCATTTATTTGTTATTCATATTATTGTTAAAACCATTAAATATTGCATTCATATATTCTCTAATAATTATTGGCATAAAACTAGCTATACCAATTTTCTTGTTCCGTTCTTTTTTGTCATCTATTGAATCACAAGTAACATATTCTTAAGTCAGTGTTATTTCACATGTTGTGATTGTCTTAGGGCATATGGTTTGTGATAACACAATAATGTCGAGCAATGGGACTTTGTTAATGACCCTTCCTTCAAAAATAGTTTTTAATTTTGTGTTATTTCACATTTTGCAATTGTCTTAGGCCCTGTGGTTAGTGAGAACAAAATAGTGTCGAGCAATTTTACACCTTTAATGACCCTCCGTTCTGGACCCAAGGACCCGGTCGAGCCACCAACTAAATTGGACCGCGAATCGCCTGGAGGACCATCTCCTTGTATCCATTGCGGTAATATATTCTTTTATTTTTGTCTTATTTCGTAGTCTTCTTCTTTGTAGCATAACCATGAGTAACACAATCTTCTAATATATTATTCCACACTTCATGAATTTCTTAGGCCTAGTTCAACTCATTGATGTAGACTAAGCAAATAACTTCAAGTGAACTAAATTTCAACAATTTAAGTTGTTTGTTTAGGGATGTCATTCATATTTTTTTCGAAATTGTCATCCACAAAACTATTCTTCGAATCTACAAGCCTAAATACCCACGACAATCTTCTTGTATTCATTCATGTTTTTATGTAATTTCATATTAGGTTGAATATAGTTATTCGTAGTAATATTTAACATTTTAGACTAACATAGGTATAAAAATTCGTTGAAATACGTAATTTTCATTTATTTTTTATTCATCTTATTGTTAAAACTATTAAATATTCCATTCATATATTATTTCTGATATTTATTGGCATAAAACTAGCCATACCAATTTTCTTGTTCCATTTTTTTGTCATCAATTTAATCACGGGTAACATATTCTTAAATCAGTGTTATTTCACATGTTGTGATTGTCGTAGCGCCTATGGTTTGTGATAAGACAATAATTTAAAGCAATGGGACTTTGTTAATTACCCTTCGTTCAAAAATAGGTTTTAATTTTGTGTTATTTCACATTTCGCAATTGTTATAGGCCTTGTGTTTCGTGACAACATAATAGTTTCGAGCGATGGGACACCTTTAATGACCCTCCGTTCTGGACGAACCACCAACAAAGCCTGACCGCTCGTCACCTAGTGGATCAAGGCGTCATTTGTTGAAGTTTGGATTTTAATAAGATATTGGCCCATCTTATTTACGACTTGGATGGCTGATATATAGTTTGTTGCAATAATGAATTTGTAATGTAATTTATTTCTTGAAGTAATTATAATAGCAAAAAATTCCTCATTTATGAATCTCGTGTGTTTCTTAGTTATAAATCTGAAATAAACCATTGTGCTACACTATAATAATCCGATATATTTGAGTGATGATGCATATCATGTCAAATTGACTCAATAATGGGTAAAGTACTCTTCATGGTGCTCTATTCATAGGTTGAACGCGATATACTAGTTGTATTTTCAAAAGGTTCATTCCATGTTTAGTACCTAATATTTAATATGCGTCTAGTTCCTTAAAGGGCAACAATATTGTCGGAATTGCACACACGAGATAGCCTAAGTTCTAAAATAGGTACAGGCATGCATGTATTCAAATCAATATAGTAGAGTGAAGCATAATTGTCACGGGAGGCATGTAATTTTATTGAATTGTCAAATATTAGTTGTGGTGTATCTCATTTTAAGAGATCAATGAGTAGGAGATACTATTCACTAATCTAGAAGAACCTATTTGCCACATACAAGAGTAGAAGCTACAACCAATTCAATGTTTCATTCTCAATGAATTTGTCTTGTGGACACACAAAGGAAATCACCATTCTATGCTCACCTAGCCCAGTATGATAGAGGCATCTATAAAACTCGATTCTAATGCTTCCTAAGGAAAGTAGAATAAGCAACAATAACAGACAATAACCCTTGCATGATTTCATTAATACCATGTAAATTTAGCAAGCCTCAAACGTTCAAGAACGAACTCAAGACAATTAATATGAGAGATAGATGTCAAAATAGTCACAAGTGATGATCCTTAATGTGCAACTCTATTCTCTTGACAAAGACACAAAGCATATGTTGTAGTATCTCTTCTTTAAGAACACATTTTCCACAAAGGACGAAGTCAAGGTAGTAGCAGCCATGCAATGTTGATTTCAAAATTAAAATTGTAAGTAAAAGTTTCCTTCTGAATTATTGGTTGTTATGAAAAAAAGAGTCGGTCTAATTAAACACAAGTAGGTTAAAATTGAAACATAAGTTTGACTTCCAAATAGGTGTGGGAGAAAAAAGAGGAAAGGCGAGGCTAGGAAAATAAGATGTCAAATTTCATTCTTCCAATAATCAATCTTCATTGTAAAAAGATACTAATGAAGGGTTAGAGAATTTTTGAAGACCAATAATGAAAGGAGGGAGTAGTAACGAAAGACAAAAGGAGTGGTAGACAACACGAGTAGGAACATAAAAAGATGACGCATGAAAAATTAAAGCGTATTTTGGGAAGCAACAAACCAATTCATTAAAAGAGAGCATTAAATGATGCCCCGTCAATACAACTACCTATAAACGCATTATTTGCTTAAAACACTATTCATTTCATTAGTTTTAAGCTACTAGAGTGACACTATGTTTAGAGTTATTATTAACTTAATTCAAATGGGTGAACCCTATACAAGGTAAATAAAATTCAAAAATAAATTAAATTTAAGCAATTAATTTATATTTTAATGGTGCATATCTTAGTAACTTTATATATAGTTAGATCGCAACTCTAATGAATCATATTATACAACAAACTCTACCTTTTTGTATAATGAGGATGTGGTCATATTCAAACACAAGAAATCCTAAATCATTAATACATTTCTTTCTTTTTGACAATTCTCATTTAATCAAAAAAATTTGACCCTAAATAGACATAAAACATCATTTTATCAAAAATCATATTTCCAATAAATTTTACATTTATTACATTTGAATAGAAACATGTATTGGTAGATTGATTCGTGTATGTTTAGAATAATTCGTGTATGGGTAGATTCATTAATCAATCACATCACGACTCTTTTCTAATTTGAAGATATAGATATCAAAAAAAAATATTTTCCCACTAATAGATGATTATAATATATTTCCACTAAAATTTAACATAACTATAAACCGAGTGAACCCAAACATAAATCTTACACAATTAACCCACAAAAATGAAGAACACTCCTATCCTTCTTTTCATTTGCGTTCTTATTCCTTCAACAACCGTTTTAGGCCATGTAATTGGTGATGACACAATAAGATCTGATGATGGAACCCCGCTCGTAATCCTTCATTCTGGGCCCAAGGACCCGGTCGAGCCACCAACTAAATTGGACCGCATATCGCCTGGAGGACCATCACCTTGTATCCATTGCGGTAATATAGTCTTTTGTTTTTGTGTTATTTCGTAGTCTTCTTCTTTGTAGCATAACCATGAGTAATACAATCTTCTAATAAATTATTCCACACTTCATGAATTTCTTAGGCCTAGTTCAACTCATTTATGTTGACTAAGCAATCAACTTCAAGTGTATTAAATTTTAAAATTTTAGGTTTTTTTAGGGATGTCATTCATATTTTTTTGAAACTGTCATCCACAAAACTATTCTTCGAATCTACAAGCCCAAGTACCCATGACAATCTTTTTGTATTCATTCCTGTTTTTATGTAATTTCATATTAGGTTGAATATAGTTATTTGTAGTAATATTTAACATTTTAGACTAACATAGGTATAGAAGTTCGTTAAAATACATAATTTTCATTTATTTGTTATTCATCTTATTGCTAAAACTATTAAATATTGCATTCATATATTATCTCTAATAATTATTGGCATAAAACTAGCTACACCAATTTTCTTGTTACATTCTTTTTTTTCATCTATTGAATCACGAGTAACATATTCTTAAGTCAGTGTTATTTCACATGTTGTGATTGTCTTAGGGCCTATGGTTTGTGATAACACAATAATGTCGAGCAATGGGACTTTGTTAATGACCCTTCCTTCAAAAATTGTTTTTAATTTTGTGTTATTTCACATTTTGCAATTGTCTTAGGCCCTGTGGTTCGTGAGAATATAATAGTGTCGAGCAATGGTACACCTTTAATGACCCTCCGTTCTAGACCCAAGGACCCGGTCGAGCCACCAACTAAATTGGACCGCGAATCGCCTGGAGGACCATCTCCTTGTATCCATTGTGGTAATATAGTCTTTTGTTTGTAGCATAACCATGAGTAACACAATCTTCTAATATATTATTCCACACTTCATGAATTTCTTAGGCCTAGTTCAACTCATTGATGTTGACTAAGCAATGAACTAAATTTTAAAAATTTAGGTTGTTTTTTAGGGATGTCTTTCATATTTTTTTCGAAACTGTCATCCACAAAACTATTCTTCGAATCTACAAGCCTAAATACCCACGACAATCTTCTTGTATTCATCCCTGTTTTTATGTAATTTCATATTAGGTTGAATATAGTTATTCGTAGTAATATTTAACATTTTAGACTAACATAGGTATAGAAGTTTGTTGAAAATACATAATTTTTATTTATTTTTTATTCATCTTATTGTTCAAACTATTAAATATTGCATTCATATATTATCTCTAATATTTATTGGCATAAAACTAGCTACACCAATTTTCTTGTTCCATTGTTTTCTGTCATGAATTTAATCACGGGTAACATATTCTTAAGTAAATGTTATTTCACTTGTTGTGATTGTCCTAGGGCCTATGGTTTGTTATAACACAATAATGTCGAGCAATGGGACTTTGTTAATGACCCTTCCTTCAAAAATAGTTTTTAATTTTTTTTATTTCACATTTTTCAATTGTCTTAGGCCCTGTGGTTCGTGAGAACATAATAGTGTCGAGCGATGAGACCCCTTTAATGACCCTCTGTTCTGGACCCAAGGACCCGGTCGAGCCACCAACTAAATTGGACCGTGAATCGCCTGGAGGACCATCTCCTTGTATCCATTGCGGTAATATAGTCTTTTCTTTTTTTTGTTATTTCGTAGTCTTCTTCTTTGTAGCATAACCATGAGTAACACAATCTTCTAATATATTATTCCACACTTCATGAATTTCTTAGGCCTAGTTCAACTCATTGATGTTGACTAAGCAATGAACTTGAAGTGAACTAAATTTTAAAATTTTAGGTTGTTTTTTAGGGATGACATTTATATTTTTTCGAAACTGTCATCCACAAAACTATTCTTCGAATCTACTAGCCCAAATACCCACGACAATCTTCTTGTATTCATTCTTGTTTTATGTAATTTCATATTAGGTTTAATATAGTTATTCGTAGTAATATTTAACATTTTAGACTAACATAGGTATAGAAGTTCGTTGAAATACATAATTTTCATTTATTTATTATTCATCTTATTGTTAAAACTATTAAATATTCCATTCATATATTATCTCTAATATTTATTGGCATAATACTAGCCACACCAATTTTCTTGTACCATTGTTTTGTCATCAATTTAATCATGGGTAACATATTCTTAAGTCAATGTTATTTCACATGTTGTGATTGTCGTAGGGCCTATGGTTTGTGATAAGACAATAATGTCAAGCAAGGGGACTTTGTTAATGACCCTTCGTTCAAAAATAGTTTTTAAGTTTGTGTTATTTCACATTTTGCCATTGTTATAGGTCCTGTGGTTCGTGACAACATAATACTGTCTAGCGATGGCACACCTTTAATGACCCTCCGTTCTGGACCCAAGGACCCGGTTGAACCACCAACAAAGCCTGGTCGCTTGTTACCTAGTGGATCAAGGCGTCGTTTATTGAAGTTTGGATTTTAATGAGATATTGGCCCATCTTATTGACGAGTTGGATGGCTGACATATTTTTTGTTGCAATAATGAATTTGTAATGTAACTTCTTTCTTGAAGTAATTATAATAGCAAAAAATTCCTCATTTCTGAATCTCGTGTGTTTCTTAGTTATAAATCTAAAATAAACCATTGTCTTGTACTATTATAATTCGATATATTTGGGTGATGATGCATTTCATGTCAAATTGACTCAATAATGAGTAAAATACTCTTCATGGTGCTCTATTCATTGGTTGAACGTGATCTACTAGTTGTATTTTCAAAAGGTTCATTCCATGTTTAGTACCTAATATTTAATATGCGTCTAGTTACTAAAAGGGCAACAATATTGTCGGATTTGCACACACAAGATAGCCTAAGTTCTAAAATAGGTACATGCATGTATTTAAATCAATATAGTAGAGTGAAGCATAATTGCCACAGGAGGCAGGTAATTTTATCGAATTGTCAAATATTAGTTTTGGTGAATATCATTTTAAGAGATCAATGAGTAGGAGATACTATCCACTAATCTAGAAGAACCTATTTGCCACATACAAGAGTAGAAGCTACAACCAATTCAATGTCATTCTCAATGAATTTGTCTTGTGGACACACTAAGGAAATCACCAAGTTAAGCCCACCTACCCTATCTGTAAAACTCAATTCTAGTGCTTTTTAGGGAATGTAGAATAAGCAACAATAACAGAGAATAATATATATTTTTAAAAAAGTATCCGCTTATGTACTTGGTTTTTTTATTTATTATAATTGCAATATTTTCCTAGAATATATAATATGGATTATTCCTTTCAGTCCTTTGTTTTTTTTTTTTAAATAATCCTCTTGTAAGATTAAAAGGATTTTAAATTTTTGATTTGTTACATGAGATTTTTTAATATAAAAATATTATGATTGGTCCATATCTATTAAAATATTATGATAGGTTAAAATTTAATTGAGAATATTTTGAGTGGTTGAACCCCACATATATAAATAATTTATAAATCTTATCTTCTTATTTATTTATTTTAACAATTATTTAAAATATCAAATTTTGCTTATTAATTTAATTCCAAATATCAACACAATTATTATTATTTTAAATGATAAGGATATATACAACAACTATTATAGTTTTGTGATTTTAAATATTTATTCAAAAAAATTTATAGTAATTATTTATATGATTATTTGTCATGGATGATTAATATATTGGAAAAAATATTATTAATATTTTAAAGCAAAACCCAAACAAGGTACAGAAATACATACTAGTATATTATATTATAAAAGATTTTATTTAAAAATTTAAAAAAGGCAGATTGTTAAAAAGTACTCATTTAAAGGTATTGATTCAAATGAAAATAGACCATATCATGAAAAGTAGAAATGAATATGGGCCATCCAATTAAAAAATTAAAAAATTAAAGAAAATAATTTTTTACTTTTTGATCTTTTTTAAAGTCTTTTAATGTATATAGAATGATATAAATCGAGTATGAACATATGACCATAAAACATGAACATGCGATACTAATTTGTGAACGTAGTTATACTATATGTGAATGTATGCTAAATTTTCTGAAGTTAAAAGGTGGTTATATGTGAACAGTTCTTGAAATAATGTGAACATGTATATAAAATATATGAACATAATATAAAATGTCAATCGTCATGTTTTTGGCAAAAATAAACGGAAAAAACATTTAAAAACTAAATTAAAAAATATTAATTCTTTTTTAAAAAAAATATTTTTTAGTATTTTAACATGTAGAATTATATTAATCGAGTATGAACATATGACCATAAAATATGAACATGCAATACTAATATGTGAACGTACTTATATTATATGTGAACGTATGCTAAATTTTTTGAAGTTAAAAGGTGGTTATATGTGAACAACTCTTGTAATAATGTGAACATGTATATAAAATATGTGAACATAATGTAAAATGTCAAGCGTCAAAACAAGCAAAATAAAATAAATAAATAATAAATACATTTTTTGTCAAATTTTTTAGATTTTTAACGCTTGTATGATGATTTAATCGAACATGAACTTATAACCATCAAACATGAATAAACGATACTAGTATGTGATCACACTTGCAATATATGTGAACGTATTATAAAATCTCTGAATTGTTAAGGAGATGAACATGTCTTATAAGTTATAATAGTGTGAACATGTACATAAAATATGTGAACATAATGTAAAAAGTCAAATGTTGTGATTTTGGCAAAAATGAGTGAAAAAAAATTTTAAAAAATTAATTTATTTTTCATCAAAATTACCATTTTATCCTTATCTCTTTTAATCTTAGCCATCCATTTTCTCAAATTTAAGAATTTTTATTTATTTCTAGTTTTTATGATAAGTCTCATTTTGATGTGAATCAACCTCGTCTTTTAAAATGTGATTTTCTTAGTGAATAGCCCTTAAAATTATTTAAACCACCACATCAATATTTTCCAAAAAAATCTTCTACCTTTTCTACTTCTTTCAACAACAGGCAAGAGGTCACACATATTCGCTCCTTACAAAAATGAAAATCAGTTCCTAACTATATATGCGAAATTTATAAAATAATAAATATGATTTGAGTATTACAAAGTGATTGGGTTACCATCAAGGGTCACTAATTACACTCTATCCCCCAAAATTAATGAGGAAGATGTTCCCTAAAACATCCAAAACTTGAACTGGAGAGACTGACAAACAAGGTCAAGAAGAAACAAAAATATTAATGTTGGCTTGGCTTTTATGGTGATATATGTACATCAAATCGAAAAATCAAATGCAGTATCAAAAGACAAACAAAAAAAGCGTCAGGTAGAGCGTATGTCCAGACGCAAACCTATGAAGGGTTGAGATCGCGAGAGGCCTGACCACGCCATCTGCACAAGGAAACACGTAGTTAGGGCGATTACGGACCTGATTAAACATATGATTACATGATTAAACATGAATCAGCATTATTTACTAACCTTGAGAGCAAGAACCTTGTAAGTGGACTTAAATTAGAGTTAGAATTGAGGTCCTTGTTCTGTTGTTGCTTTTTCTTGGCTTCAGCTTCTGCATTCAATTTTTCCTCGGACGCCTTGCTGACCCTTGAGAATGTGTGAATGGCAAGCTCCTTGAGATCTTTCACTGAAGGCTCCTTTGAGCTGTGAATTAAAATTGCCAATTGCTTTGTAAGATAAAGCAAGAAGATTTACCACATACTGACTGACAAGAAACAAGACAAGCAGAGCAAAGATTTGTTCACCTTCCAAGTCGTTGAAATACCCTGCTAAGAAGGAAATCACAAGACCCGGGATTGAAACGCTCCATATCCATTAGAGCATTGACCACAGCACGGGCAGAACCCTCTGAATCATCAGGAACAACCTGAAATGTACAGCAAAAAACTTTTAAAAAAAATATATAATTGCATTTATCGATAGGAAAGAAACATTTGGGGACTCTGAACTAAATAAAACTTGAAAGCTTCATATTGCAACGTAATACAATAAAATTTCAAAGAACTAAGAAAGAAGCTTTTTGTTGGGACTAACCTCTTTTATTGAAGGGATGAACAAAGTTGCCAATGCAGCAGAAGACGACACGGCTGTCATTCTAGCATTTTCTTCATCATCACTAGGTTGGCGTGATCTTGGAAAAGCCTTCATTGCATCTAAGTAATCACGACTATGTCTGTAGCATAACTAACTTTTCAGAACATTCTTCATATTACTTTTGGTACAAAACAATCATAAGCACAACAATAATGTTGGGCTTACCTTGGGGAATCTGAACTATTTGATGCCTCATCCCCTCTTCTATTTTCAGATACGTCTTTGTTGACCTTGTTCACTGCAGACCTCTCACGCACGTTTCCTTTTCTCAACCCCTTTTGTAAAGCAGCCTTTGCCTGCACAAATTAGCAGTAATATTGATTGTTCCAAATAGAAAAGGTCAGATAAAATATCAAAGCAAAACTTTCCCAAAATATTGATGAAAAACAAAAGCAATGCCTTTTTGGTAGTTGGTGAAAGTAAATATGAGAATGAGAAAATTTGCAAGAGGATAGAGCTAAAACCTCAGCAAGGTTTGTAGCACTGTCTTCGAGAGAGGCACTAGAAGTTCTCTCAGGCATCCCAAATCTTGAACTTGGAGTTTGAGGTGAATCAGGATCATCATTTTTTCCCTGAAAAACAATAGTACCACTTGTGGAAGCATCTTCAGCAGAAGAAAATGTGTTGCTAGACTGTGTAACCATGACATGGCAGGGAAAAAGAAAAAAGAAAACATGTAAATAGCTAGTGCTGCAGAGTAAAACAATAAAATAATTTAGTAAGTCCTAATCAGCTCTTTAAATTGCTGGAAAAGGCATCAGCCAAACCTGAGCACTTCGATCATTAAGTAGAGATGATGATGGTTGTTCCTTGGGAGAACGTACAACGACAGTACCAAAGCCAGTCCCAGAATCCTTATCCTGATTACATTTAAATAAAAGGTTATTTAGTTGCGTAACGTACAGGGCAATGAATGACTGCTTAAAATTCACACAAAAAAAATCAACTTCAGACCTAGAAATGGCAATTCACCAACATTTTACTAATTGCAAGTATCAATAGCAACTCATGATTTACCTAAAATGAGAAAATTATGTTACAAATGAACACTATATAGTTCATAATATAAAATCACCCTTTCATGGACTAACCTACAAATTAATCCAAAGCTTATAACATTTGTATCAAGCAGCTTCCCTAGTTTCCTTTTTGCAAGCACTTTAATGATTCAATCATGCTGAGTGTATTAAGAATCAGGTCAAGTCCATTTCTCCAGTTTCACCACACAAGTAATTATTAAAAACAAAACAGAAAAGCTCTTCTAACAAACAATACAAATAATGAAGGGCCTGAACTCAAAGATATTGCACAAAAGGTAGGATGAATCCTCTGCTGGTTTCAAATAGAATCCTTAAGCCATATATAACAAAGCTACTAGACATACCTATATGTCACTAATTACACCTCAAACAAATGTTGGATTAACAGAGGAAAAAAAAATTATAAACACAACAGATTAGGGGATGAAAATATCCATCTCACATATTCATGGAGATCACTTTCTTTTTCATCTGAGAAATCTCTAGAATGACGTCCAAGGGAAACCTCTGATGATTCGTACAGTCCATTGCCAGATGGCAACTTGCCAAAGTTATCATTTTCTGCATTCTTTATAAGGGAAGCCTCATATTGCATTGGATTCTCTTCTTTCTTTGCTCTCCCTTGAGGCGGCCTCAAAACACTTCGAACAGTACCACTGCTCAGTGTACCCCCAATGCTAAAGTCCCATCCCGCATTTTTGGGGTATTTTGCCAGATTACTGAAAATAATAATAGTCACTCAAATTCAATACCAGAGAAAATAATATCAAGAGAATAAAGTTTCAACCCACCTAGCTCGAACAGTTCCTTCAACTCCAGGAGCTTTTGTCACCTTAACAGTGTCAGACCCTACACCAAAGTCCCTAACGCCATCTCTAAACTCATCTGTTTCTTCTTTTATCTGGTACTTTGGCCGCTCTCTGTCATCGTAGTGCAGAAAAAAAAGATATTGAGAAGTTAAATTTAACAGGAAAAATGTATCATTGCTACCAATACAGAGACTGTATCATCTATGGAAGCCAAACATATGGCAGACGAGATGAACATCGTGATGAATTCTCTACTCTACCTGCCTACTATGTTAAAATTGACGTCACTACCAGTATAATGTAAAGTGAGCTAACATACCTTATTCTCTCCGTAAGCCTTTGACTTTTCCTCGCACTCCTAATAAAACGATGCTTTAGAAGCTCTTTCGCACTTGGTCTCTGATATAAAAGTACAATGCATTAACATTACACTCACAATTTCATAATAGAGCATCTAGGTAGAAATATGTGCAAAGATTAAATCCAGTGACAGCACAACTAATTTCCACAATGCCAGTCATTCTTATGCTTATTCTATTATAGGTAGACAATCCCTATTCAGCAATAATGCAGGTAAATCAGCTCTTACTTTTTATTTTCATTTTAATTCACAGTGCCAAACATATTTCATAGCTAATCAGCATAGAACAATTTAGGTAGAAGAATGTGCAAAGATTAAAAACCAGTGACAGCACAAGCACAAATTAATTCCAAAATACCAGTCATTCTTATAAGTATTCTATGAAAGGTAGACACTCCCTATCCAGCAATAATGCAGGTACATCAGTTCTTTCACTTTTTTTCATTCTAACCCATGGTGCCCTATAAATCCAAAACCAGAATGCATATATATAACCACGTGCTAAATCAAGTATCATAAAAATATATCAGCAAATACTACATTTTAATCTAGTAGTCTAGTACAGCATAAATATTTGTTTCCCCGTTCTATATGAAATATACATGCACACAAAAATTTAAACAGTATTTGAGGGTGGAGGGGGAATAAACCAAGCTGTGTAGAGATAATGAAAGCTTGCCTCAGCAGGAAGCTTCTTCAAGCATAAAGACACAAACTCTTTCATGGGACGAGAAAAATGCTCATCTAACTGCAGAACAGATGGATACTGTCAGCCTTGCATGATGGTTACAAGGGTACAAATGGAAAAAATGCCACCAAATGAAAGGGAGGAGGGGAAGGGTAAGTATCAATGAATTAAATGTTCAGACTATTGAATAATCTTCATAGAGGTTCAATAAATGAACATTGAATAACCTGCGGTGGATTTTCACGTGGTATGATAAAGAGAACTCTCATTGGATGAAGGTCTGCAAGGGGTGGCTCCCCCTTTGCCATTTCAATTGCAGTTATCCCAAGGGACCATATATCAGCCTGCGTTAAGCAATTACAGAACATATTAATCTACCTAGCTCAACAAATTTATCCACATTTTTCACAGTATTATACTTACCAGCCACCAGATAATTAAGATTTAAGACTGCAAAGGTGAACTAATATAATGTTTTATGAATAAAGAATGACTGAAAATAGAAATTACGTATGTATGCTAACAGACTAACTAGCTCAAAAACATGCCTTCTCATTGTAACCGTCTGAATTTTGGATTACTTCCGGAGCCATCCAAAAAGGTGTTCCGACAAATGTCTGCCAATAAACAACATATTTAAATGAAGCTATAAGAAAACTTGTACATTGGTGATAATGATCATTAGTAATTTGCATGAAACACAAATATACAAAGGAAATGAAAAGTTCCTTAAGCATTGACAATTTGAAATCAAGGAATTGGCCAAGGATGAACATAAAAATTAAAAAATTCAAGCAACATTGTTCTATCAAGACATCATACATGCTTTGCTTGTTATAAGAAAAAAAGGATACAATAAGTGTGACATAAATATATTAAAAGTGGAGGGAAGAAATGCTGCAAAAGGAAAAACTAAATCTCGAGCACAAAGTCCACTAGCATGTAGATGATGAAACAAGTGGTAAAACCGTAATTGGACGGTCAGTCCTTCCAATAACACTTCATAAATTTAGAAAAACCAAGTAGGCCATAGATTTATATGATTCAGAACAAATTAGTTTTAAACAGAAAAGAGAAGGTATGCATGAAACAAACACAATACAAAAATGCTTTACCTTCCTCCTCGATATTGTTTTTGTTAATTGAGCAGAAACACCAAAGTCTGCAACCTAATATACAAATACAAAATACAAAATATACAGCAGAAATGAAGTGTCAATATTCTACATTGGGGGAAATTTACCCATGTTTTGGGATATATTGGAAAAATACCTTAACATCACCGCTCTCTGTCAACAATATATTTGCAGCTGCCATGATCCAGTGATAATTAAGTCAGGGCTTAGTACAAGGACAACTCATGTAAAAGTTATCATAAACAATAAGTATTAGGCAGGATGTGGGGGGGAAAAGGGTGTACTCTCCATCAGTGGCGGAGAGGGTTTAGAGAAGAGGAAAAACTTCTTTATATAGTGTAGTCAGTTATCTCAATTTTGAAGGATGAAAACAGACACGGAGAAGAATTTTTATTACCTTTAATATCTCTGTGGATTTTTCCTTCAGAATGAAGATAATCAATGGCATGCAACAAATCACGCAGGATGCATGATATCGATATTTCATCAAGAGGAGGGCCTGATTGCAGCTGTGCAGAAAAACAAGTATCAGCCTCTATAAACAATATTTTTGCAATCACGGTTATTTGGTTTTGGCAGGTAAGAAATTTTAGGAGATTGTTAATAGAGGCACCAGTCAGATAACATAACAAACCCCAAATTCAGAAAAATTGTTAATTACTTGGCCTATATGAGTGCATACATCAGGTATACCATCCTGTGTTCAGCCTCTACTTCCACATAACAAAACTAACTTACACAAACCAATCAGCATAGTTAGTCTAGTTGACAGGTATCCATCTGTTAGGATATCATATTAATATCCAAATATTCCAAGTTATCCTTACAAAACCATGTAGCTAGATTGCACGTTATGACCTTTTATAGAAAAGACCAAATTCAATAACATGACAGCATATGATAGAGAAAAAGGATAGTCAACAGTCAGAATCAAAATGTCAAGGAAAACCATAAACCAGTAGAAGTAACCTACTAAGTCAGCAACAGAACCACCAGCCATGTATTCCATTATAATCCAAAGCTTTGTTTCACGAAGATATGAACCATAATACTCCGTGATATATGGTGATCGGCATTGTGATAGAACTGAAATTTCCTGGAAAAGCAACTTCAATTAAGGAACACAAAATCATTTCCAATAAAGTTAAAGCAATGGTAAAATAATATTACCTTCTGAATATCATCAATTTCATCTTCCCTGTAGATAACAGACATAAAGAACTTTCAAAAAATTGTTTTCAGTCATAAGTAAATGAAATAGGAGTGAAAAGTAGGGAGTATGATAAATGATACAATAAGAACATCAAGCTGAAAAATAATGACGCAGCATTTTTGGAAAACATAACAGAGGTAAAAGAACAATTTATTACAAGTAACTACACGAATGCCCAACAGTCAACATTTATAGCTTTACACAAAGACAAGTATTCCCTGATATGCTAAAGCAAACAATCCAAAACCAAACAAAAGAAAACAAGTTCTCATACAGATGTAATTAACCTTCTGCAAGAATATATTCATGTCTAAAAAAGATGCAAAGTTTTTAATTAGTATAAGAAAACACTCACGATTCCTCCAAGTCAATAACTTTAATGGCAACAACTTTGTTCAATTCCTTATCAAACCTGCAAAAAGAGGTGCCATATGTATATATTAGGTGCAACATCTGCAATAAATCAAAAAAAATTTAAGCACAATGAACTCAGTTCTTAAAAACAGCACAGTGCAACATCACAGCATAACAAGTTAAAAGGTCCTGCTGACAAGTATGAAAGGTAACAGTACCAGCTTGGATCAACTGCAAGTGCCAAATATTTTAAGAAATATACCTATTTAGAGCAAAGTTCCTGAAGAAAATCAGAACTTCTACCTAAAGAAATCCTTGTATCAAACAGATCAAGATTAAACAGAACATCTATTATGGGTAACATCTCAGTAATCATACACATAGCCAATGTTCACTACATGCACTCAACCTGTAGGAAAATTCGAGCAGAATAAGCTTTAAAAGCATTTTAACTCTTGAAGATATCAAGAGACAGACAAAATGAAATAATACAGTGAATCAATCATCATACCCTTTATAGACGTCTCCAAAAGAACCTCTTCCAATCAGCTCTACTGAATCGAATCTTGACCCTGCAGCCTCTAAAAAACCTGCAGCATCAGCCATTTTTCCTCTAAAAAAATGACCTTACCACTATGCCAACCCTATTCTCCTTGCTATTTGACAATAGCCCACAGAAATTTGCAATCAAATATCTTCAAATTCGTCACATTCTTCAACAGGGAGTTCCATTTCATGACCGTTCCCTATTCACAAAACACGAGAGCTCTTCACCTCCAACCTCATAAATCTACAACAAAAGCGCTCAACAATCAATCTTCCCAATCAACGGGGAATTATAAGGAGCAGCCACATTCAAGTGGCGAAAAATTCAAGTTTTCAGTAGGGATCTCGAAAACTACAATTGAAAAACAAATTCGACGGCACAATGTACATGGCTTTGTCGCACCGAGGGGGTTGTTGTTTAGATTCAAATCAAAGAATTCGACCCGCTTCGGAAAATGACAGAGCAACAATCAACGAAAGAGAAATTGAGTAAGAAGATGATGCAAAATCGAAATATCAACGGAAAGGGACAAGTAGTTATCGCATTAAACAGCGTGATTGGTGAAACAAAGTCTAGGGTTCATGATCTGCGCGATAAAGAGCATACCAGATATTTGGAGGCTTTACAGGGTCGAATTCGGGCAGTTTGATTGGGACATGTAGACAGGGAAGTAACTTGTTAGAGACACACTGAGCCTGAGGGCCGAAATGCCATAGATCTTTCTCTTCCCCCTCTTTCCGCTGCTTCTGTTTTTCTGCTCCTCTAGACAGCGAAGCACGACAAAATACAAGAAATGTTTTTGGTTTAGAAATTAAATTCATGAAACATTTGCAACTAAGTCGTTGTAGTATAGTGGTAAGTATTCCCGCCTGTCACGCGGGTGACCCGGGTTCGATCCCCGGCAACGGCGGTTTTTTTTATCCTTTTCGTCACACTGAGATATTGGGCTACTGGGCCTTTACACACGTATTGGCCTTTTTATCTGTGCCCATTGATAATGGCTTATAATTTTGGTGAATTATAAATATTTTATTTGCATACATAAGTGTTTTGAGGGAGAAAATCGTTGTAAAGAAATTGAGATTTTTTTTTTAAGAATTTATTCGATTTAGGGTTGGTCAATTTTATTTTATTTTTTTGATAAGGTTATAGTTTTGTATTGGACCAAAATTACTCAATACCAATGACATCTTTACGGATGAGAGTATTAAGCTCTGGGTGTAAGCCTACCATCATCATCTTGGGGGAAAACATAGGTTAGATGTGCAATTTTGTCAGCAACAGAATTAGCATTTCTATAGATGTCCTCTAAGGAGGAACATATCATCCGAAAATCTGTTACTAACATTTCAATTTCCCAATGACAATCTCTCACCACATAGAGCTTTGATTAATATTTGGTTGTCACTTTCTATTTCCAGTTTCCGTATACCTAATTTAATAGCTTGTTGAAGACCCTTATATAAGGCTAGTGTTTCAGCTTGTAGAATCGTTCTCCTATTTTTTCACATCCCATCCTCACCATTTCTCTCTTACTGTTTCTAATAATAAATCCAATCGAAGTATTCTCATTCCTGTTTTCGGACACATCCACATTTAATTTGAACCACCCCTCACATCTCACAAGGCTTTCACCATCCCTCTTGTTGTCTATGTCCTTGTTGTGTTTTTCGGTGTCAGATGTTTGTTTTCACTTTTTGTATTTTCTTGCATAGCCTTTTCCCAATTTTTGCATTGACTTATATTGAACTGATAAAGGTCCGTGATGACATTCTGATTATCAAAAGTTGTCTTGTTTCTATTATACCGTATAGACCACCACCCAGTTAATATAGTGGCTATTTTATTTTTTCTAATTTTGCTCTGAAGGTCGAATACAATGTCCTTTATGTTTTTTAGAACATCTGACGCGTCTTATGTAGCTTCTTGAACATCATTCTACCATGTCGAAATCTGACCTTGCCGCCTAGAGTCGCTCCAAGACATGATCCGGTTTCTCCACGATAGCCGGAGAGAACCTTGTCATCTCCTTCACCGAGTCGGAATGCCAATTCCAATTTGGATATATTAATTTGGTTCACTATTAGCACCATGATTTGGCTGGCTGAGCAAGATATTAATCTATCTATATACTAAAGAAGAAGCCTTTTGGCCACATGTCAACCTATTATTCAATTCGCTTATGTGTCATTTTTTGGTATTTTTGAATTTTTATTTTTATCAATAATTTAGGTCCCACTATATTTTAACTAATTTTTTTATACTTATTAAAATAATAAATACTTAACATTCCTAATATATAGGCATTTCAAAATTTAAACATTAATATATTTTTAAATTATGTAAATTTGAAAAATAAGTTATTTATGCAACATATTTTTAAACAAAACCCGTACCATGTACGGGAATTCAACTAGTTACTTTCTATAGTTTTTTCAATAGTATGGTGGCGACGAATGATTTTGGCGATCATTTGAAAATGAGATGACAATAATATGAGGGTTAGACACATGGAAATAAATTAATGACCTTAAATTTTTATAAAGCAAGGATAAAATGACATGTGTTAAAATCCTACATGGCTTAATGTAGAATCGTCATGTGGTGAAATCTGACGTGGCGCAATATAATAACTTGAATCCTTAACGGTTTTAATTATACATAGATTTGATACAGTGTGTGATCAGTGAAGAGCGGTAGTAAAACAGCGTATATTCAGCCAAAAAATGAAACAGAATATTTTTCCACCAATTTTTACAAAAGTTTTTATATGAGAATCACTAAAAGTTACACAATATTCATGTACTTGTAATTTCTTTTGTTATTTTTTTAATTTTACCCTTAATTATTAAAGACATAGATTAAGTGAATACATTTATTTTGTGGCATTCACCATAAAAATAATTATTTTATATTTTAAACTCCTCTATTTTTTTTTAATCCATTCTTCTTTTCTAAAAGATGGCCTTACTTGGAGTTGGAGGTAATCTAAATTAATTTAGAGAATGAATCATGTCGGTTTTGTTCCCATGAAATTTGTTAAAAAGAGGCATATTATACATAATACAGTAAAAGTAATAAACAAACACTAAATTTATCTAATTTGCTAACAGATCCTTAACCTAAATTTTCATTTGGAATCCTAATTTTTCATTTTTTTCAATCCTCCATCCCTAAATTTCCAAAAAATGGACCTTTTACTCTTCTTCTTCCTCTAGGCAAACCTACGTTGTCCGGCAGTCACGACTCACGACCACCGTTACACCGCTCCGACATTGACCAACACCCCTCGCCTATCTCCGCCTTTGCGGTGTTGCCCTCGCACCATCGTTATCCTCCTGTGTTTAGATCTTGCATAGAAGTTAGGATTTCACAATGCACAATTCTGCCTATTATTGGATTCCGCCTCCAGCCAGCCAACCTAGCCCTTCCACCGCTGCCTATAGTTGTTAGCCTTCGATAGCAATATTCGTGGTCAATCGTTGTTCATGTCTCAAACTGGAGCAATTATTGGTTTCAATTAGCAGACTTTAGTTTAACAAGGTCATAGTCTTAAGGTTGAAAAGTCAACAATTTATTAAATATAGCACAAAAGTTTGCAATTTCACATATAAATTAATCATCAAATCTTCGGAGATAAGTCGTATTCTTCGAGAGGGAGGATGAGTAAGTTTTTTGGGTTGGAGATCTGAAATCTTCGGAGATTAGTGAGAAGTGTTCAAAGAGTGTGGATGAGTGAGTTTTTTAGGGTGAAGGACCTTTTTGTAAATTAGATAAATTTTGTGTTTAGTTATTATTTTTACCGTGTTGTAAATAATAGTTATGAAAATTTATAGGTGAAGTTCAAAAACTCTATAGAAAATTAATGAACCCATTGGAAAAAATTAAAAAAGAGAAAAAATTATAAGTTGATATAGAAAAATCCAATTTTAGGCGTTGAATTTTTAGTTAACGATCAAGGTCTTGTCAACTCTACCCATTGAATTTTTTCTCAACCCCACTGAAACTAAATCTGAATCCTGAAAGAATAATATTTATAGAGAGAATAGAGAACCCTTTACAATCATTGGATCTCGGAGAAATAGACGATTTTGATTAAAACATCATTAAAATGAAAAATATTGGAAAACCTTGGCATGGATGAATTTTATTTCAAAAAATGCGTATTATAAGTGCTTGTGTTTTTTTTTTGAATGGGTAAGGATTAGGATCGCCACAAGTACTACTTGGGCTCGCCTAGAACATTCACTAGGAATGAGAACTGGTTACTAACCAATTCTAAAGAAGAAGGGCAAATCGCCGCCCGTGGGGTTCGAAACGGTGACCTCGAGGTACTACCCCAGAGGCTAAACAGTTCAACCAAATGCTCGAAGGCTATAAGTGCTTGTGTTTTACTATGTTAGAGCATCTCCAACAGATGCTCTAAAATTTTCCCCAAAATGGAGAATCAATTGTCAAATTCTCTAAAAAAATTCACCCCAACTCCAGCAGATTCTCTATTTTGAATAACACTATATTTAATACTTTTAATTTTATCATATAAAATATTCTACCATGCATTTCTAATAATTAAATAAATATTATCTTACTTAAGTTAAAAAAATTCTAAAATCTTAATGTAATAAATGATAAGTTATTTTTTATTTGACTTATAGAAAAATAAAATATTAACCTAATGAATGATACATTATTTATTATTTGACTATAAGAAAATAAAATATTCTGGAATTTAGGGCATTTTCAACAAATTCTCTATATTTTTTTTCAAAATGAAGAACTAAAACTTATATTTTCTAATTTTATTACTCCAACTCTAACAAATTCTCTATTTTAGAAAATTCTACATATATTATAATTATTATTTTATATTTTAAAGTATTATAATATAAGGGTCCAGTTCAGGTGCGAATGGGCGCCCAGGTGCGAAATAAGAAAGAACAAGAGTCGCTGGATGAAGAAAAATCAAAGAAGCTGATCATTTCACTTAAAAGGGGGAAAAACGGCACGGGTGAATTATTTGCTTATTTTTGAAAAAAACGAAAATAGGACGCACCCAGATTTTTCATCAATAATGTGGATTTGTTCATCAATAATGTGGATTTGTTCATCAACACTATGATTTTGTTCATCAAAACTGTGATTTTGTGCATAAATAAACTATTGCTTGTGCATCAAAAATCTATTATTTGTACATAAAAAATGAACAAATGTGTATCAAAATTGCATGCAATATGTTCATCAACATTGTGATTTTTTTCATAAAAAAAAAAACAAAAATAGGACATTGTGATTTTGTTCATCAACATTGTGATTTTGTTCATCAACACTGTGATTTTGTTCATCAAAATTGTGATTTTGTGAATAAATGAACTATTGTTTGTGCATCAAATATCTATTGTTTGTATATAAAAAATGGATGAATGTGTATCGAAATTGTATGCATTAACATATGTGTGTTCATCATAATTATTCGTATGTGAGACAAAACTAATTGTTTTGATGTCGGTCTTGGTTTTTTCTTGTTTGACTCCTTTGGATTTGTCATTGTTGCTACTGTGAAACACGTGACTACTTCTTGGGTTAATCACTCCTATTCGGTTTGCCGCTGGGTTGTTCTCTTATCATACATCATATTATTGCAAAGTCGGATAATTTATCTATTATCCTTTGCATTCAAGCTTCTATATCAAGCTTAACTTATTTATGTACTATATTGAGCACTTTATTCGTTTCTTTTGTTGTGCTCATATAGGTAGACATGAAAATTGTGTAGATAGTCCTAAAGGTACAAATTGATGGTATTGACACATAAACATAAGTTTATTTCAATTCACAAATAAGGGTATAAATAATGAACAAACAAGGTTATATCAATGAACAAATAGCAGTATATTCATGAACAAATAGGGTATATCAATGAACAAACAATGGACAAACAAGGTTATATCAATGAACAAAAAAGGTTATATCAATGAACAAATAAGGGTATATCCATGAACAAACAGGGTATATCAATGAACAAATAATGGACAAAGAAAAGTTATATCAATGAACAAAAAAGGGTTATATCAATGAACAAATAGAGGTATATCCATGAACAAATAGAGCATATCCATGAACAAACAAGGTTATATCAATGAACAAATATGAGTATATCAATGAACAAATATGGATATATATCAATGAACAAACAAGTTTATCAATGAACAAATAGAAGTATATCGATGAACAAATATAGGCGTTGAGACCTCTTGATCCAGGCTCGAGTTTGTCTAAACTTGATGTCTAAGAATGGTAATCCATGGAGGTTGCGAAGCTTGATCCGTCATGGCTCCTAAATGATCTAGAAGAGCATGAGTTGCATCTTGTATCTTCTTGTTTCGAGTTCTTGTGATTGGTCCGTCAAATGACACCTTTAGCTTTTCCTCGACGTTGTAAGGAGTCATAGACGGATGTTTGACATCAATTATTGAACTTGAAAAAAGAAGACCTTCGGGGTTTAACTTTTGCTTATATGTTGTAGACAACTTGGAAGTATCGTAATGACCTTATCTTTAACAATCAGAACACCATTTCTGGTTTGAAAATAATTATATGTGCATCAAAAACTAGATAATATTGTATTCATACACATAGATAAGGCTAAAAAATAAAATTGAAAATTAAAAAAGTTCGAAATCGATGAACATTGTTATCAAAAACTCGATGCACAATTAGTTAGTATTGATGAACAAATGGTGAATATGGATGAACAAAGCGCTAGTTTTGATGAACAAACTGGACGCGCCTCATAAAAACGTATTTTTCGAAAAATACGTGAATAATACGGGAAAAATTCGTCCGTACCATATTTTATTGAAAAATACGCGATTAATACGGGAAAAATTCGCTCGTGCCATATTTTATCTTTTTTAATAAATATTTTAATCAGGGGCGTTGATTTTTTGGAATGGACGAGCAGCATTTATTCTTAATTCTCACCTGGGCGACCATTCTCACACGACTCTTTCTCATATTATAAAATTAATTTGACCAATAGGAAGAAGTTATAATTTATTACATACATTTAATGCATTCCCCAAATTTCTTTAGGGAATTCCCTAAATTTGGGGAGATCTCTACCCATTTTGGAGAATTGCTCCATAATAGGGAAAGAGATATGGAATCTGTTGGACAAAAAAAATGGTCTAAAATCCCTAAAAACTCCATCCCTAAGAATTTGGAGAATCTATTGGGCTTGCCCTTACAACTGATTGTGCATAATTTTGTTAGACTATGCTTTATTTTGTTATTAATTGTGCTTCATCTTATTAATTTTTTTTTTGGTAGAAGGAGAGGCAGTACTCTCCGGATCCTTAAAGGAGCGTTTTATACTTTTATTAATAATATAAAGAGGGCTAAATAGTCAGCAAGCGGGGGATAGCCCGACCCCTTACATCATCAAGCAATAAATCATTAATCCCCTCGGGAGGGGCAGACAATACATGAAATCCAACAGTTAAATTAAAGGCATAAGACGCAAGGGAATCCGCAACCCGATTCGCCTCACAAAATATGTGACGGACATGGACGGACAAGTCCTTTCTTAAAAAGCCATGGCAGCTGGCCACCAGGCTAGATAAAGGATGATTATCCTTAATAGACTTATTAAGAAAACTAACAACTAATTATGAGTCGGACTCTATCTCCACTTGGCGAAATCCCTCGTTCCACGCCATCTTTAAACCTTGCAAAACACCCCTAAAGTTCTGCCATGGGAACTGAGCAAATGCCAATATAATGAGCAAAACCAGCTCTCCAAACGCCATTGTGATCTCTCATGACTCCCGCTGCCATCGCTCGCCCTCCATGTCTAACAGCTCCATCCATGTTGATCTTGATCCAACCCTGCAACGATTTTTTCCACGAGATATTACAAAAATATTTGGGACGACTAGAATTAGGACTAACATGAACTCTCATCGCATTCCTGTACTCAATGCATCTCTTCATGATGAACTCCTGTCGGACAAAATTAACTGATTCATCCCGAAAACACTTGTTGTTTCTCCACTTCCAAGTCCACCATAATGTCATCACAAAGCATGTGCTTCAAAGTAAACCTTCACGACCAACCTCATTGCTTATTAGATTACACCTTAGCCATGCAACAAAAGGTACCTGAAAAAAGGAAGTATCACGATTAGTAACTCCAAAATTAATCCAAGTAGCGTGAACCAGGGCACGGTCACGGAAAAGATGGTTTCAATTCCACTCCTGCAGCACATACAATCTCCATTAGCAGCAAGATGGCGCATTTGCCTTTCCGAATTGGTCAAGATACCACCCTTAATGCACAACCAAGTAAAACCTTTGACTCGTTCCGGCGCCTGCAACTTCCAAATTTTCCTAAACACCTCTTCATCAGCAAATTGGTAATTGTTAAAACCATGAACAATCTGATATCCATTAGCAACCGAGTACTCGCCCGACGTCGTATGACCCCAGCTCAAAGCATCCTCCCTAAAATCATCTTGGACAACAGTAGCAGGCTAGCAGCTGCGACCTTCATCATAATCTCAGTAGGCAGGTACCCCTCTAACATCTCCCAATTCCATCCGGTGTCAGTCACCCAAAAATCATGCACAACAGCTTCCAACATATTAGAATCAATCACACCAGTAGCATAATTCAGCAGGGGCTGGTCAGTTACCCATCTATCACGCCGATAACTGATCGTTTTTCCATTACCGACAGTCTAGTGTGAGCCTTTCGTAAGGACTCCCCCAACAACCATTCTTATTCCACGCCAAATGTGCGAAACCGCAGCAGATGCACCTGTGGATCTCATGACATATTTCTGTTTCAAGACAATAGACCAAAGTTTACCATCTTCCATAAGAAATCTCCATCCTAATTTACCAACAAGCGCCAAATTCAGATTCCTCATGGTTTTAATACCAAGACCACCCTGATTTTTGGGTCTCGTGACCTCTTGCCAGACCACTTTGTGAATTTTCCGACATCCTTCATTACTCCCCCACAAGAAGCCTCTAGTAATTTTGTCCATTTGTTTGCAAGTGCTTCGTGGAATAAGCGTTGTCGACATAGAATACACAGGGAGAGAGATAAGAATCGAGTTGGTGAGAGTCAATCTCCCCGCAAAGTTCAAAGACCTTAGCTTCCATCCAGCCAACTTACTTTGGAATTTTTCAACAAGTTCCGCAAAAGTATTCTTGTTAACTCTTTTATGCAACATAGGCATGCCAAGATAATTACCAAGATTCTTAGTGCTTGTTTGGTTAAACATAGGAATTGTAATTCGTAGGAAGTTAAATCAAGGGAAGTTAATTTGTGGGAATTTTGTTTCATGTGATTTGAGAAAAAGTGTTTGCTTGAAATTAAATTTCTAGAAATGAGATTTCTACATGTTGTTTGGTTCGATTTGAGAAATCATGGGAATTTATATAAAGTTACTATTATAGCCACTTGTCCATAAAATGCTATTGGTTTATTTTTGGATAAATTAGAGATTTTGTAATCAATAAAATTTTATAGAAAAAAAAATTTAAATAAAAGGGTGGAAGTAGATCTTACCCACCCCCTACATGGTATTTGTAATTCCCCCATTTTGGAGGAATTGGAAATCCTAGGAATTTAACTTCCTATGATTTTTAGTGAATTTTTTTCAACCAAACACATATATTAAAAGGTATTTCATGGGATTTTGTAAATCATGAGATTTTCCCATCCAACCAAACAAGCACTTAGTAACATGGATCCCACTAGCCCCTTGCAGTGCATCAATTATATCTTCTGAAACGTTGCTTGAAACAAACATTTTGGACTTTTTAATATTGACCTTTTGTCCCGAAGCACGGCAAAACCTATCAATGCAATTCTCAATGATGCTCAACTGATCAATAGATGCCTCCGCCATGATAATAATGTCATCTTATTAATAATTGTGTAGAACTTTTTCACTAAGTGTGCATAGTTTTTTAGATGAGTGTGCATGTTTTTACAAAAATAACATAATTTTATAATTGAGTGTGCGTGACTTTTTAATTGCGTGTGCATGATGATATAACTGGTGTGTATGATTATATAAGTAAATGTGCATAATAATGCTATTGATTATGCGTGATTATATAAGTGAATATGCATAATTTTTGTAACTAAGCTTGCATAACCTTTTATAATTGAGTGTACATGAATTTATATCATCATCATTCACACTTATTTATTATAAGATCATATACACACAATTGTAAAATTATGCATAGTCATTATGAAATTATTATATACACTCGCTCAAAATAAAGCATGCATACTCGACAAAAAAACCATGTACACTCAATTACAAAACAATGTCCAAAACAGTATTAAAATTATGCACAATAAATTATAAAATGTATGCAAGATACTCATAAAAGTATGCGCATACGAAATTTTTCGCTGATATTTTTTAAAATTTAACTAATATACGAATACGATCCCAACTATTAAATTTTCTTGATCGAACAGTTAAGAATCACTCTCAATTTTCTTTAGGGTGTTTTGTCGTGAACCATAGTACTCATTAATTTAAGCAAAAAAAGATTACCTTCTTTTTGGATTTAGTTCCAGTGTAGTTGTAAAAAAACTCTATCGATAGAGTTGAGAAGATCTTGATCATTAAATAACAAATCAACGGTTAAGATTGGATTCTTCTCTCTCCATATCAACTTTTTTTTTTCTTTTTAATTTTTTTCCGACGGGTTCATTAATTTCCTATAGGGTTTTAGTAACTCCACCCATAGAGTTACTTAACAACTCCACTGGAACAACACCGTTTTTGATAAGATGACATTATTATCAACTGATCAATAGATGCCTTCTTTTCATAGTGTAATCAACAAAAACACGCAAAATATTACAGTATTACCAAGTAGAGAATTCTTTGTTTCCTACTTTGTTTTTTTTGGTCGAATTGTTTCCTAGTATTTTCTCTGTCACCAAGGCTTTACTTTTTGGCCTTATTGAGATTTCTGAACGTAGTCTACAATTAATTTCTAGCTATAATTAATTGAATAGGAGTAATTTGGTACTCCGATTATCTTGGTTTCAAAAATTCCCGTTTAAGCTAAAAATAAAGTCTTGTAGCAAAGAAACAGAGTATTCTCTCACAATCTCACCTTGGTAATAAATACTCCGTAATATTATGTGTTAATTAATTGGTCAATAATATTTTGTGTGTATTCATTGATTTCACTTTGGAAAGGATCATATGAATATCTCTCCAAAAAAAGCAAATTCTGAGTCGTAATCTCTGATATGATCTTTCGTCTAAGACCATCCCCCCTCCTACTCATTATATACACATAAACATTACAACTATTGTCTCCCTACGCACACACACAAAAAAAAAACTAGTCTTTACTCTTGTTTGAAGCCATGGTCTCCCATAGTACCATGATTCTGCTTCTCTTTGTTGGTATTTGTCTCTGTTTCGACTCATCTACCGCTTACAAGTTCAATGTTGGTGGGAGAGATGGATGGGTTCTTCATCCCTCTGAAGATTACTCGCATTGGTCTCACAGACTCAGATTCAGTGTCAACGACACTCTCTGTATGAAACCCACTCTGTTTTAATTGTCTTCTCTGTAAATCTTTTGTTTTTTTCTCTTAAATTTATTTGACTGCGCAGATTTCGCGTACAAGAAAGGCGAAGACTCTGTATTGCAAGTAACTGGAAGTGACTTTTACAAGTGCAACACAACAAACCCCATACTGAAGATGGAAGACGGGCCATCCGAATTCAAGTTGGCCCTATCCGCCCGTTTTTCTTCATCAGCGGAGTCAAGGAGAATTGTGAGAAAGGACAAAGGCTTCATCTTGTAGTCTTATCCGAGCACCACCACCGTCGTTCCCCCGCCGCCCACCCACCTTCTATTTCGCCATCCCCGTCCCCGTCTGCCCCAATCGCTCACCCTCCAGCCAAGTCTCCATCTCACTCGCCACTTGCTTCACCGCCCACCACCTCCCCTTCCCCGCAATCTGCCCCAATCCATCACCCAACTGCTCCGGCACCATCGCCAAGAGTATCTCCTACTCCGGCACCGACATCCCCATCGCCAAGGGTGTCTCCGGCACCGTCGTCCCCGTCGCCGAGTGGGTCTCCGGCACCGGCTTCCCAATCGCCAAGTGTGTCACCGGCACCGGTAGCCCTTCCACCAGTGGCTGACCAAGATGTTTCTCCGGCGCCTGCTCCGTCGAAGAATTCTGCGGCGAAGATTGTGATGGGTCTACCAGTTGCCGTTGCATTAATGGCGTGCTCAATTGGACTAATTTAATCGGCAATTTCATTTCATTATATTATTCGCTTGGACTCCTATAGACGCTTTTTCCATCCGTAGGTTTGAGTTGTTCCAAGTCTGCATCTTTTATGTTTTGGCACATTTGTTTTGCTTTTATTGATTTTAGCATTTGTTTTTATCTATGCTATAGTGTTTTTTTTTAAAATTCATCTATGCTATAGTTTTTGTCCAATTGATCGTTTAATAAACTTTTTTTAACGGACAAGACATCTATATTGAAGGACAAAATGGAAGAGTTGCTTGGAATGATAGTTTCTTCGGCGTATCAAAAATTACTTTTGTTGTTTCTGGCTAATTTCACAGTCGTTTTCCTCCTCCTTTCTCTTTCTTTTTCCGGTGGTTTTTCTCCATTTCTTTTCATGGTGACCTCCTTTGGGATCCATCTTTCTCTATTTTCGATGATCGATATTTTGATGGGCATTCTTGGGGATGTTGTTTGGGCTTTTGTCTAGGTCCCAAATCAAGTACTGGTACTCGGCTTAAGAAGTGCTTTTGTGCTTCCGCTACAAAAGGAAATTGGTGATCAACTGGGTGAGTTTTTTTATTTGGATTATTCGAATTTACTATCGCGAAAGGCCAAACTCTATTGATGCGTCTATTTCTTTGGGATATATATGAAATCTGGAATTGCGAAATTGAGGAAATAGAGAACATTTAGAAGGATCCGAAGACATTTGGTGTGTGGTTACGAGCATTAACTACTTCGTGACACTCTCATATACCCATCCTTGACAAGTTCTTCCGGAGGTTCATATTCTCTACTGCTAAACGCCTTGCTTTTGTGCCATCACCATCTTTTTGTGACAACTTCATCCTTGGTTCATGTTCTCTACTTTGCCATCACCTTGATTTTGTGCCAAATTAGTATACTTTTAGTCACCAAAATAGGAATTACTCATACGTTGAAAACTATGATTTCGATACGAGATTAAGAAGGTGTCATGATAGATCAAATTCTGAATCTTATGGCCTAAATCGGGACACAAGAAATTATTTGGTTTATCTACTCTGTTTGGCATGCATACTTACTCTCGCGGAGTTAGGTATATAATAATGAAACAACTTTCTATGTCCCCATTCAAGAATTGGTACCCGGCTTAAGAAATGCTTCCACTACAAAGGCAATTGGTGATCAACTGGGTGGGTTCTTTGATTTGGATGATTCGGATTTACTATCGTGAAAGGCCAAACTCTATTAATGGGTATGTTTCGTTGGGATATGAAATTCGGAATTGCGGAATTGAGGAAATAGAGAATATTTGGAAGGATCCGAAGACATTTCTTGTGTGGCTACGAGCAAGGACTCGATCATAGAACTCCGACATTGGGTCGGTGTCTAGAATGGTGAGCGATTGTGGAGCGGAGTCGGACAAGGATTCAAGCGCAAGAATTTGATGTGTAAGAAGAAGAAGAAGAGGAGGAAATTGCAAAGGAGAGTGATGGCCAAAATGGAAGAATACTCTCTATTCTATATGGTCCAAAACTAGGTCTACAAGGTTTTATAAGGAGACTTTTATAGAGAAAGTTCCTTACTTAGAAAACAAGTTGGATTAATCAAGATATGCAAATCGAGATACATGCCCAATAAATAAAAATAAACATAACAATAATATAAATAATGTTAAGTCATGCAAATAAATAAATACAATACATATGCACCGATTAAGGCCCGGCTAGGCCAAGAACGGGCGCACCAACAAGCAAGACGCACCTATGATGATTTGTCACATTTGGTCGCTACTGAGCACATGGTGGCAATGTGTGACTCAACATGCTGAGTGAACTGTAGATGGGCTCTAAAAACAAGTGAAGTGGTAGCACGAGTAATGACCTTAGCCCGAGAACAGGTGTAGACCCATCGGAGTGAACACTCATAGTCTCCTCCTCCTGTCATAAACATAAAGAAAAACATAGTGGCCCCAATTAACTCATAATTAAATGAGAATAAAAATGCGAAAAGATCCACGTTTCATAAAAGTTAGACGTACGGTTAACGTTCTTGATAAATTAATTTTGTCATTACTTATTTCTTAAATGTGGGTGTTTAATAATTTTAATTTTGATTAATGTGGGGGTGGTGGGCAATATTGGTAAGGCGTTATAAAAGAGTGCCTACCATTGAATCTCTACAGTTGCAAATCTTCAAATTTAAGTTGGTTTGACCATTTTGGTGGCCATTTATTCTTAGAGGATACTGTACAAAATTATGGACATTTCACCACATTAAGATGAATATATTAATCTATTGAAGGTCCGACCAAAAAAAAGAAATTAATCTATTGAAGGGTCTAACATTAAAGTGCTCATTTTCTTAATAGGGAGTATTTAGTTAGATATATTTAGATGGATTAGAAAAAATTAAAATTAAAATATTTTTCTATTTTTCTACATTTTGATTTTAATTTATAAGGAGCAAATTAAATTTGGAGCTTTGACCAAAAGACCCCTTAGAGTACGTTTTTCTACATTTTAATCTACTCCATGCTACAACGTCTACATCATATATGTACTGATTTAGTCGAACAACGAGGAGATGAAGACGCATGCCCAGTTCGAAACCCGCCCAAAATAGTAATTAACATTTTCCCAAAAATAAATTAGAAAAATAAAAGAATTTTAGACATGACAAACATAAATAAGTGGCTAATAATGCTTTACTCCTAACCAATCCCGCATTCCTTTCGTACACCATGAACCCGACCCCAATATAATCTAAACAAGCGAGAAAAAAGCACTAAGACAAAAAAGCTCCCCTCTTTTTTACACAAGAATCACCAAAATTAATAAATTACCCTCTTCTTGTCTCAAAAAAATTAGCCCTAATGGATCCAAAACTCGGGCTGGCCCTCCTGATCGCGGCCGCGGCAGCAGCAATGGCGACCACGGCATCATCCCCTGCAACAACGGAGTCGAAGTGGGTGGTGCCAATGGGTCTGACGACGTCGACATGCGACGGGAGCGTGGGGGACTGCATAGAGCCGGAGGAGGAGACGATGATGATGGAGTCGGAAGGGGCCCACCGGCAGCTGTGGAACAGTAGGAGGTACATCAGCTACAACGCCATGAATAAGAACAATATCCCCTGTAATCAGGCGGGGACCTCTTACTATAACTGCCGTCGTAATAACGCCAATAACCCTTACCGCCGTGGATGCACCGCCATTACTATGTGCGCCAGGACTTGGTAGAGGCTAGAGATCATATATGTACATCCTTCCTTTAATTTTCTGGATTTAAATTTGGATGTCTTAGACGTTGATGATGATGGTATCAGGAATAATTATGTTTTGGTTCTGTAATGGATTGTATGTCTTATTATCCTAGCTTGTTTGTTCTCTCTCTTTCATTGTTGATTTATAATAAAGTTGTGTTTGTAAATACCTCCGCCTTCTTGTTTGTTTGTTTGTTTGTTTCATCGTAGCCTACCAAGCTTGTTGTCTTTGAAGCCTACATTACATTCAAAAGTATTGAATTTCATGACAACCATTTTTGAACAAGACTTCCCTTGATATACTTAAACTTGTGTATTAGGAGGTGATGTTCCATCTTTTTTTCTTGATATACTTAAATTTGTGTATTAGAAGGTGATGTTCCATCTTTTTTTCGGTAAGGTGTGATTCCATCTAAATTAGGGTAATCCTGACATCGCACCTCTAATGGAGTTTCGGTGGAGTTTTTTTGTCAAATATAGAGCCGAAATCAGCCCACACAGAACAGCAATTTGGGCTTTACCAAAAAAAAAAAGAACAGCAATTTGGGCTTGTTCTATTGGGCTCATGTATTTGGGGCAAAGGAAGAGTAAAGAAGACAAAAAAACGGGAGACTTTTTGCAATCAAATGTCGAACCATCATCCATTCATCCGCATCACTCATTCACACGAGTCTTTTTGTAATTGTAATTTTGTAAATACACAAGGCAAGGCAGCGCGCAACAACCTTGGCGTCTCCCGATTTCTCCCCGCCATACATACAAAAAGAGGGATGGCCACGGCTGGAGTACCATCGCTAGCGGTAAACGGCGTCAAAACATACCTTCCTGTTCGAGAAACTAAGCTCCTTCTATCTGAGCTTCGCCGTCAACTCTCCAATCTCGGACGGATTAACGCCGGCACAGGAGGCTGTGTCTCTATCAGGCAGCAAGATGAATCCCAGCAATTCGTCTTTACGTCCCCTTCTGGTAACTCCTCTCTCTCGCCGAATGCTTGATTTACTGAATCTATTCATTAAAATTCCACTCAATTTGTCAACTTTGTTGAAATGGGTGTTTGGATTTGGTCATCAATTTCTGAATTTGAAAAGTTTGATTGTTCCAATTTCTGCTCAATTCTTAACCTTCTGCTCGACTGTGGGTTTTAAATCTTTTGATTGTTATGTGGTTTTTGAATCAATTCGTTTAGTTATTGCGTTGGGTAATCTGTTATGGCGCTGCGTTAATTCAGTATACCGTTTTGAGTTGGGGCTATTGTGAGCACTGAGTATTTATTTTTTACTTTTGTAATTTAGTGACTTCCCTCTCTCAAATTCTCTAATTTCAAATTTCTTATTTCTGCATTAATGCTGCTCAAATTGTGAATGTCTGAATGTTTTTGTCATATTTTAACCATTATCTGTTACTTCAACTGTGTCTGTTTCGCATTTGGGCTTCTGTTTTTAACAATGGCTACTATATGTTCTCTTTTTGGGTTCAGGTTTAGGTACCTAATGTTCACCTCTAATATCCTGCATATTGTGAGTAGGTGTTCGGAAGGAGATGATGGAGCCACATGACATGTATGCGCTCTCATCTCAAGGGGCTGCAATATCTTTGCCAATGCGAAAACGGTCTGCTAGTGGTCCCTTTTTCATGCAGGTTAAAGTATTTTTTTTCAAAAAGTTTAGATTTTAGTTTTTATTGAATACCAAATTTTGGCAGTGGAGTGAAACTCTTTTTGATCCTGCTTTCCTAGATATATATAGCTCAACGCTTACAAAGAGTTCGGGTACTTTATGTGTCTTAGAAAATGTTTTAATTGGAAGAAGGGGTCTGTGAACACCGTGGATAAATTCTTATAGTGTAACTTAGTGCAACAGATATATAGGTTTGTTGTTGAAGATGATTGATTTGTAAATTGTCCCCATTCTTGGTTTGCTCAGGCTGAATGCTATCACACTCTTTTTGATACTGCTATAAAACTTCATCAAATAGGCTTGGACTGGTCATCTCCTAGCCCTCTTGTGACCATCAAGGGAGCTTTTAGAAGCAATCAATATGTTGCTGCATCTGCAAAGGGAGGTGGTGATATGGAACCAACCCGAGTAAGTCTGTCAATTATTTTTATTTACCCCAACTTATTGAGTACAGCCTGGCATAGAATTATTCTTGCTAGAGATCAGAATTTAAACCATAGCTATTATTGCTTTTCAATATAATTTTTAGGTGAGTTCACTGTTTGAATTGATTCAAAAAAGGAAAATTTGGGCTATACTTAAGCAATGGGACAGGAAGGCCACTAGTCTAGCTTCATCTGACTTTGCAGCTATGCTAATATGCATGTTTTGTTTTTTTGAATTTGCAGCGCTGTGTTGTTCTTGACATTGAAGGAACTACAACTCCTATATCATTTGTTACTGATGTCCTCTTTCCATATGCTCGTGATAATGTCGGGAGGCATTTGAGTGCAACATATGACAGTCCTGAAACTCAAGATGACATTAAGCTATTGCGAACTCAGGTGAGTATCTCTGGATTGGATCTTGTTACCCTGCTATCTGTCTTAACTACCACTTACACTAATTACAATAAAGTTCTCTTTTATTAATTAAAAATGTGAATGATCAAGATGGCAAGGTTACTAATTCCTATAGGCACTATTTTGACAAATTCCACTATTCCCATCGAGTAATGCTTAATCTTGAAGATTTTGCATGGTGATTTACTTGGACTACTTATCCATAGGCCCAGGCTTTGTTTTTCTCTTTTGAGGAAGTTTTTGTCTCAGTCTTGTTTGCAATTGTAAAATTCAGCTTCTTTGCATCAAGTTTCTGTCTTAAACCATTTAGTCAATATGTCTAAAACCAATTGCAGATCGAGGATGATTTGGAAAAAGGTATAGCTGGTGCTGTTCCAGTTCCTCCTGCAAGTGAGGGGAAAGAGGAGGTTGTTGCTGCTTTGGTTACAAATGTAGAGGCTATGATTAAAGCTGACAGGAAAATCACTGCCTTGAAACAGCTGCAAGTAAGCAAGATAAATACTCCGTACAATCAAGAATATTACAATAGATGTGCTTCCTTCTCCACCAAAATTGTCGGTTTACTAATCAAAACTTTTTAACCAGGGTCATATATGGAGAACTGGATTCCAGAACAATGAACTTGAAGGAGTTGTTTATGAGGATGTTCCAGATGCTCTTGACAGGTGGCATACTTCAGGCATCAAGGTTAGATAATGGTTACATAGTTACATTGTCTCTTAATTTACGAGGTATGACGTTATGGTAGTTATTGTTGGCTGTTTATGACAAATTCTTCTCTGCTTTTAGGTGTACATTTACTCAAGTGGAAGTAGGCTGGCACAGAGGCTAATTTTTGGCAATACCAATTTCGGTGATTTGAGAAAGTATCTCTCTGGATTCTTTGACACAAAAGTTGGGTGAGTTCTTAAACTCAATATCTTGTCCTCTTTCTTCACCTCTATTGCTATGCAGCTATTGGCACTAGGTGTTTTAATGCACATTTAACCATGTTCGGTTTTGTTAACCATGCCAAAATTGTGAACAGATACCCTCCATAAAGTCTTATCGGTCCGGTTAGCCAAAATAATGAGTCTTTTTTTTTCGCTTTTTGAAGGACAATCCTAAATGGCACGACTAGTGTCACAATTGAAGACTGAAAACTGGTTAAACATGTAATGGTTATTGCCTTAGACTACAGATTCTTATAACCATCAATTGTTGTTTATTTTGCTTCTCTCTTCCTATAGGAATAAAAGGGAAACACACAGCTATGTTGAAATTGCCGAGTCAGTTGGGGTGGATTCTCCTTCAGAAGTACTCTTTGTGACAGACGTCTACCAAGAAGCTACAGCTGCTAAGGCCGCTGGTAATTGTTTTCTCTATAGATTATGCTTTGAAGTCCCTAAAAAAACAAGTGAATAAAAGTCCATATGTGGATTTCATATTCTTATCTGATCATTTTATTCTTTTGATTGTCATTTTCATACTGAACTCGCACTCATCTGATGAAATTTCAGGTTTGGACGTGGTTTTATCAATCCGCCCAGGAAATGGTCCTCTTCCAGAAAGCCATGGGTTTAAAACGGTTACATCATTCTCTCAAATCTAAGACTCCTCTGCTTTTTCATAATATCTGTGTCGTTGTCTTGATAGAGACTTGCAAAATCACTTGCCTCGTCCAAATCTATTGTCAAACCCACTTTGTTAAATTTTCACATTCATCTCGACTGATGCAATTGGGTGTGCTTGATATACATGTTGATAATGTAAACAATGCCCTAAGACAGTTGATATTGACAAAATCTGATATAAATTTTATGTTGCCAAACGCAAACCATACGAAAGAGTGGCTTCTTTGTTTGCTTGCGTGTTTGTTTTGTTACGTGTGTCGATTAGCCTTGTTCTACACATGTAACCAATGTTTGTTATGCATACATTATTCTCTAAGATTTCGTCTTAGTGGCCGAATATATTGACAAAGGAGACTTATTCTGCACAACAAAAAATGCCATCCAGATGTCGACATGTATCCGCACAAGTCGCACTTTGTCATAAAGCAATAGTCTTATTTGTAATCATCCATCATTTTTATTTGGTATTATCTTCTCCCTTGTTGAAAGTCATAGTTCATCATCAGCCATCAGAATATAAACAAAGTAGCTTTCATTGCCATCCCCTTTTGTCTTCCATAGTGATGCGTTTGCCCCTTGAAACCGTAGAATTCTTCTCCAACGAGTCAAAAAAAATTAACCCATTTTACTTAGATTTGAAAAACAGGCCAATTTTCTTTTCTTAGTTTCAGTACAAGAAGAAGACTCGTGTTTGTTGTTCACTTTCTTCAGTTAGTGAAATCTCTAAGAAATGCATAAGCACAAGTACACGCAAACCACCCACTTTCCTCTCTTGGTACAAAATGTCAAAGTTATGGAAGAAAAGAGGGAAACTGCAATGGTTGGAACTTGAAAGCAAGATACAGAGTGGAAAAAAGAGGAAGATACAGAGTGGAAAAAAGAGGAAGAAACCTCAATTTGCCGATTTGGTTTTATAATGGCAATTCTGTTGATAATGATAAATTAGAGAACAGTAATAATGGGTTTAACAACTCAATTTTGGGTTGCATCTCTTCTTTTTACTTATGATTTAGGAATCCACAGTTGAAGAACCAGTTGAGAGAATGGAAGAGATTAGCAAGTACAGTACAATTTTAAACCTACTCAAGTCAATTGGGTTGCATTCATAGAGTTGGAGGAAGGAAGTACAATTTTAAACCTACTACAGGTCTACAGCTATACCTATTCAAATGAAAGAGGAATGACTCATCCATCTGTTTTTTCCAGCCCTTTTATTTTTTTTCCCTCATTTTCTCACAAGTCATAATCTTACCAAGTACCAACCAACTACTACTATGCTATGCAGAGCTAAATTACCAAAATGAAAAAAAGGGGAAAAAAAAACAAATAGGAAGGCCCAATTACCGGAGATCGCAAGGAGAAGCATTAAATAAAATTTGTAGCTCAACTATGGAAGCCCCAAATTCCCAGGCAAATTGCAATTAATCTAATCACAGCACCACCATCCATGGGAATTGGGACACTAACTTACACATAATTGATGGATGAATTTTACGAGGTCGAAGAAGTAGGATCGGAAACCCTAGGTGAGGTGACCGGAAACAATGGCAGAAGCTGGGGCTCGGCGTCTCTGGGAGTAGACATGGGGGAGGGATGCAGGTAGTAGCCCTTCTCGGCGATGGCTCTCTCTTCCTCGGAGGAGTGCGAGGACTTATCGAACTGGTCGTCGTCGCCGGCGGCGGAGAGCGGGGTGACGGGGCTGAGCGTGAGCGAGGGGAAATCAAGGACGCTGGGGGAGAGGATCTCCGGCTGCAGGCGGCTTGGGGAATTCTGGTGGTGGGGGGCGGTGAGGGGGCTGATCATGAGGAGACTGTTCTTCATTCGGCGCTCGTAGAGCTTGAAGCCTTGCTGCTGCTGGTGCTGGTGCTTCTTGTTGGGGGCGGTTTTGATGGGCGGGATGACGAAGGTTCTGGAGGAGGAAGGAGTGGGCGGGGGGAGGTGGTGGGTGGTTTTGGGGGTTTCGGAGGATCCGGTGAGCATCTGGACGACTTGTTTGAAAGAGGAGGTGTCAGCGGTGACGAAAGTGGTTGGGTAGGGGCTGTTGGGGTCGGATCTGGTGATGGGGACTCCATTGGTGATTTGGTGGGGGGTTAATGGAGGAGATGGGTTATCTCTGCAGCTCATCTCCATTGATGGAATTTTGAATTGAATTCTCTCTGTTTGTTGAATTGGGTTGTTTTGTTGTGAATTGGGAGAGTGTGAATTGTGTGGGGATGTATGTAGAGAGAGAGAGAGAGGTTGGAGGTTGGGTGGAAAAGAAAAGCTTGCTTTTGATATGGGATGAGTGAAAGACAAGCCTAATTGAGTGATCGAGTGTGGGGGAAGGTGGGAGGAAAGTTTTCAAAGGGGAAAAACAATCGCTTGGGCTTTTGAAATTTGATGCTGCTGTGTTTGGTTTACTGGTTTAGTTGATACTTTGATGACCCCCTTCCGGCTTCAGTCTTCTTTCTCTTCTTGTTTGGTTGGGTCTGTTTCAAAGTCTCGTGTGACTTGTTCTGTGTGGGGTGTGGGGCCTGATAAGGTGGTGCTGTTATTGGCATTAAATTCTACCATTTTTTCAAACAAAATGTACAGCTCAATTATCATACTACTACAAAGATGCCATCTCCATATACCTAGCTAGTATTTTCAAATGTTCAATGATCAACTGTGATATTGAGAACCCCATTTGACAGGACAAAAACGAGCCAAGAACCACTTTGTTGTGTTAACCGTGACTCATTTTGACTACCAAAACGTTATGAATACCTAATTTTATGAAAATACTTTTATCGCTGATATATAGTAGTATCACTTAATTATACATCAGCCAAAAAATATTTGTGCATGAAAATATAAAAATTGATTACGTACGATACCATTGAAGCTCCAATATGCAATCATTTAAAATAAAATCCCCTGATTTTATTATTGTGACCTGAGCATAAAGGAATGAATCAATGAGATATTTTGACAATTATTCTGGTTACATATCCAACGAGTCGTCAACTTCTCTCCTACATTTTTATCTTTTTAGCAAAGAGAAGAAAATTCTAGATAAGTGGTTCATGATATTCTCAAGGGTCACAAACTCGCAAAGGTAAAAAGAGGGAAACAAATGTCTAAAGAAAATTAATAACAATATACATATATATATATATATACTAGTAATATAGGAAAGGACTACTGTAATTTCCTAACTTTTAAACCATCACAAATGTCTAAAGAAAATTACTGAAATCATAATCTATTTTTGAAATATTCTC
The DNA here is from genome assembly GCA_964016875.1 of Fallopia convolvulus. NCBI lineage: Eukaryota > Viridiplantae > Streptophyta > Magnoliopsida > Caryophyllales > Polygonaceae > Fallopia > Fallopia convolvulus. Next base: position 43,670,939 of record OZ024721.1, read on the forward strand.
CAAAACGTCATGATGATATTAAAAATGAAATTATGCAAAGTACATTACTCCAATCCTATGTTTATTTGAAAAGACCATGACCAAAACATTTTTTAAAAAAAATTGAAAAGAGAAGTGCGGCAAACAAAGTGGAGGTGGGGGAAAGCATTGACTTCAGAGCCTCCCTGCCACTTGCACTTTGGGCTCATATGATTGGTCCACATGGCAACCTTCCAGTCATCCCCACTCGCTTACTCGTGTGTATCTGTTTATACTCTAATCGTCTAATGATATCCTCATTTTTAAATACTCTAAAATACTACGGAGTAAAAAACAACTAATATAGATCGAGACCGATCCAAGTGTTCGAAAAGCTCGATGAATGCCTTGTTTCAAAAGGAAAACAGATTTAATTAACCAAAAAAGATTTGCTAGATGTGAGAAGTTTCACAATGGAACAAACTAACATGATGGGTTAAAAAAAATAAGATTAACATGTAAAAAGTGATGACAAATAAACTAATATGAAAAGTTTTGAAAATTAGAATAGGGTGAAGAATATTGCACAAGTGTAAGTGAGTAAAAACTAAGATAAAGTCTCACAAGGGTCTACCCATTCTAGCCTAGTATTCTCGAATTTTACCAAAAAATGTCTAAATGCGATGAGGACTTCCTTTGAGTAACTAATTCCAAAAGTACTGTATCGTTTTCAACTTCATCACCACCATTGTTTTTAAGGATGTAGCCACAATTTCTTCTAAGTTCTAGACCCTTAAACATGTATCAATGTACCTAGGTAATGAATAGGCTTTGACATCCTTTTTTTTTTTTTTTTTGCGATAGCCGAGCTCATTAATCATGACCTCAAGTTCATGAATTTCGTTTTCACAAGTGGATTCATCTAAATTTCTTGAGAATTCATCACACTCGAATGAATTTTGCAATGTCGAAAATAATTTGTTATTGTCACTTACTCAATACTTAGACTTTCAAGCTAAGAGAACAAGATTGATATCATCCTAAACATTAATTTTATATGGATTAGATTGTCTCAACTCATAGCCTTCTAAACTCTTACGCTAAAATCTTGTACGATTATGCATCTTAAAAGCTCTTATTATATTTAAGAAACTCTTTAAAATAATAAAAAAATAATTTATCGCTTAATTAATATCTTGATAAAATAATAAAATACTATAGTCTCAATCCTATTAATTTATAAAAGTTCTACTGTATACAGTAAAGTGCGGTGAAATTAATCTATCTCAAAACGCCAGTAGGAATCATGCGACCTCATCATATTCAAGGACTTGGTCTAAACACCCGCCGCCCATGAGGTACGAAACTGTGACATCGGGTTACTACTCCAAATGACTAACCATTAAGCCACCGAATCTTTATAAATGTTCATATTTGGACATTATACTTGAAAGAAAAGTATCTCATTTTATGATGAAAATAAAAGTGACCTCATTTGGACTAAATTTAAGACCAACAAATCTACTTACATATCAAACATTTCACTTTTAACTAGTGGGATTCCTATTTCTTATAGTTATTTTTTTTGTTTAATTGGATGTTAAATATTATATATACCATATATATATTTGTTTATTTCCTTGGTTTCTTATTGGCGAGGCTTTCAAAATAGATGTTTACGAAGTATGTAGTTGTTTTTACAAAACTGTTTTTTTTTTTTACAACTTATAGACAAACCAATCCATTTGAATATCCACCCTTGATGATTTTTTTCGGGGTAAATGAAGTGCTCTAAAAAACGGTAGGTGGATCATAGGTGGAGTGGGTCCGGTTAGTATATAGGCGGCTTAAACGGGCGTCTAGATGGATTAAACGGTCTTCTAAACGAGTTAAAAGACTAGACAGACTAGCATCTTCCAACGCCTAGGCAAAACCCATACAGAATTAGACGGAGATTTTTATAACAATGAGTAAATGCATATATACTGACGGAAGTGGTGGGTTTATAATTAAATTGATGGCTCATAAACGTCCCAACTCGACGATCTCAATTCAATTCCCACTATCTATTTTGGGTCCCAATTTTTTCAATATGGGTTTGATTGATTCTTGAAAATGGAAAAGCAAAAGATAAAAACTAAGTGCTTTTCTCAATTATGGTGGATCAACCAACGGAATCAAATCCACATTAAAAATACAAAGGGAATTGCTATGGTTGGACCAATTACATTTGCTTCGAATAGGATACTACTATGAGACTCCGCCCTAGATTTCAATTCACACATTACATATCCCTAATTCATCTCATACGAAAACGAATTATTTTCTTGCTCAAAAACAAGCCAATTATTCTTTTGATTGGTAAGTAAGTACTATTTGGACTCTCCTAGAGTATCCACTAGGGATGAGAACTGATTATTAACTAATTTTAGAAAAAAATGGGTAAACCACCGTCCATGGGGTACGAAACTGTAACCTCGGATTACTACTCTAAATGACTAACCATTAAACCACCGAATCTTTATAAATGTTCATATTTCTGATTGTATTTTGCTTTATGTTTTTTTCATCGATATAATATATAAGACTGTTACAATGAAGAAGAGGGAATTTGAGCTCCAATTCTACAACCACATGATACCATGCTTATTACTCTCTCCGTTCTCGTTTGTTAGTTCAAAAGGACACATTTCAAGTTTATTAGAAAAAGATATTAAGTAGTAGAGGTTGATTCACATGAAAATTAGTCTTATCATGAAAACTAGTAGCAAATGAGGACCCTTGGATTTGAGAAATGGATGACTATGATTAAAAGAGATAAGGACAAAATTGTAATTTTGACAAAAAAAAATAAAAATTATTTTCTTATTTTCGCTTGTTGTTCCTAAAAACACATTTGATTTTTTACATTACGTTCACATAATTTATGCATATGTTCACACTATTATAAGACATGTTCACATATTATCACCTTTTCAGTTCAGAGATTCTATAAATCTATAATACGTTCACATATATTACAATTGTGTTGACATATTAGTACTGTTTGTTCATGTTTTATGGTCATATGTTCATGTTCGACTAAATCACCATACAAGCGTTAAACAACTTTAAAAAATTCGGCAAAAAATAAAAATAAATTTATTTTTTTTAAAATTTTATAATTTTTTTGCCAAAAACACGACGTTTGACATTTTACATTTTGTTCACATATTTTATACACATGTTCACATTATTACAAGGGATGTACACATATAACCACATTTTAACTCGTAAAATTACGTACATATAATATAGGTACGTTCACATATTAATATTGCATGGCCTTATGTTCATACTCGATTTTATATCATTCTACATACGTAAAAAGACTTAAAAAATAATGTAGAAAAATTTTAAAAAAATAAAATAATATTTTTTTATTTTTTTTATCGTATGGCTTAGATTCATTTCAGTGTTTTGATCGGAAGGTTCAGATTCATTTCTAGTTTTCATTATAAGCCCCATTAATTCATTTGATTCAATCTCTTAAGTAGTATTGGTAAATGAGAAAGTTGGCTAATGAGGGTAAAAAATGAGATTAAATTGAGGTAGTTTTGTTGAATGTAAAAAGTTGAAAAGAGATAAGTAGTTGAGAAAGTTGGATAAAGTGGGTAAAAATGATATTGAGTGGGGTAATATAGTAAGAAAAATATAGTTATAAAAAATGGGGAAAAGTCTAGAGGGGGCGGAGAGTATTATCTCTCCTTCGAAACAAAAAAAATGCCTCCTTGAGGAGTATTTTTTGATGTCAACTTAGTTGGTAAGAATTCTTTGTTGTCTGATGATGTAAGGGGCCGGACTATCCCCCACTTGATAAATACTTAGCCCTTTTCTTTTTAATTAATAAAATGCCCCATTGAGAGGTCGGAGAGTGCCACCTCTCCTTCCTACCAAAAAAACAAAACAAAAAAAGCACGACAAATATTTTGACCCAAACGAAAATGAAAAATGGATAAACAATCAAAGAGATAGAGAGAGAGTAGTAGTTACATTGATTGTACCATCACATATGGATCAAATTAAAAGGCCCAAAGCTACTTAAAGCATATTGTTATTTAGGACAAATACTAGTTGAATTCCCGTATCATGTACGGGTTTTGTTTAAAAATATGTTGCATAAATAAATTATTTTTCAAATTTAGATAATTTAAAAAATATTAATGTTTAAATTTAGAAATGCCTACATATTAGGAATGTTAAGTATTTTTTATTATATAAGTATAAAAAAATTAGTTAAAATATAGTGGCACCCAAACTATTGATAAAAATAAAAATTCAAAAAATACTAAAAAGGACATATAAGTAAATTGAATAATAGGTTGACATGTGACCAAAAAACTTCTTCTTTAATACTCCGTATATAGATAGATTATGAAATGAGAAAGTAGTACAATATTTAACATTGATTGTTCTGCCCACATATGGACCAAATTAAAGACCCAAAGCTATTAACGCATAAGCTAATCTGTCAAGAACTTTGTCAACATAACGTGTCAAAAGCCACGACTTAGTCAACACATGTATGATTGACAAAACTTGATCAATTGCCTATAATTACATCAAGATTCGTTTTATTTGATTGATGCACTACTTTTCCCGTCTATAATAATGAATGTCAGAACTCTTGGTGTTGCAAACCGAAGAGTCAAAGGCTTGATCGATACAAATTAAATTATTTTATTTCCGGTCTTTCACGTAATACAAGCAGCGTACATAAACACTAGGAAAACAGAATATATTTTCTTATATATTATTGATCTTAAGTAGTTTTTCATGTCTGTACATACGCACAGGTCAATTAATTTAGTAATATTTTAGTTATAATTACACTTATCATAGTATAATAATTATTTTTTTTATTAAACTATATTTAATGGAGGTTATAATTTGAAAAAGAACTAAATGAATTTTTTTAAAAAATATCTCTAAATTTATAATTTTTTTTGGATAACTAAAAATATGATGAAATTGAATACATATTTATATTATATTCTTTAAAAATATAAAACTAATTTCATGCTTTTTCTTTATCTTCTTATATAATACCTTTTTTTTATTTTTCATAAATAAATATTAATGACCCTTTAATCTAGATCATCTACATTGGGATCATAAAATAAAAAATAAAAATACAACCTAATTAAGATTAAACTACAACCTAACTAAAATCATAAAATTGAAATATAAATATAATGTGAAAATGTTATGTCAATGAGAAATATAAATATATAACAATTGTAAATTAAACTGAAATTAATGGAAATAAGGAAATTGATTTTAGTTGGAATAAAGAAAAGGGACATGTACATGTCTTGGTGATGGGAGTTGTTGTTGGTCTTTGATGACCTTAGCAAGACACTCTAAAGTCTTCAAACTAAAGATCAAGAATAATATACCAATAATTTGGTTAAAATAGATACACGCTAAATTATATAACATACATGCATTGAGACTTCTAACGTAATAAAGGTTGAGTATAATCTTCTGCCAAAAAATGTTCAGAGCTTCAATACCTCTTGTTTAATCTAGAACAAAAAGGAGAACACCAAAGATTTAGTAATAAATTTCAAAATTCCATAAATCAATGATAAAAATGATCATTGCATAAAACAATATATAGAGACAACCACCACGTATAGAGAGAGATTGAAATTTGGTGGTTATTTGTGCTAAATGTCTATATATATAAAGAGAGAAAGATGTGTGGAGAAGCATTTAAGTTTGTAATTATGTTATATTGGTAACAGGTTTTGCAATTGAATCGTTCAAACTCTTATAATTTTCATGAATTATTACAGTATATACCGTTTTTGAATATAAAAGATAAGCTTCTTATTAATTGACGGCTTGAAATTTGAAAGTCAAAGCATGCAATTGATTTGCAACAGAGCCGTTACTATTAAAATGTGCAATTGATTTGCATTTTAGGCTTTAGAATTTAAGCCCATAAATAATATTTTATTCCTTTTAAAAGCCAACTACCATAAAAAATATTAGAATTGATTTGCTCTTCACTATTCTTTTTTATTCTAGGAATTAATGTGGGTGGGATTAATGTGATTTGAATGGCCTATTAAATTCACATAATTTTGTATTGCCTATTATTTAGTAGACGTTTCGCACAATGCAATTGACTTATTTGGTTTAAGATGGATAGTAATGTGAGCTGGTTTTTTGTGATTTGAATGGATCCTAATATGGAATCTTTATTGTAATATTGTGCATTTGTGATATATCAGTGGAATTGACATGGTTGCATAATATGTAAAATGTTTTTTGTATTAATTAATTAATATGGGTTTATATTAGTTGTAAAGCCGATATTTAGCAACATTTAGCAGATTTAAAAAAAAAACTCCAATATGAATTGTACAATACATGCCCCAATTTAACAATATGAATTGTATCCTAATATGGAATTTTTTTTGTAATATTGTGCATTTGTTATATATTAGTGGAAAATGTGGAATTGACCTGGTTGCATAATATAATATGTAATATATTTTTTGTATTAATTAATTAATATGTGTTTATATTAGTTGTAATGATGGGTAGATTTGGGTGTGTGGGAAAAAAACCCCAAATAAGTAGTGTGAGATTCGAACCTAAGACCTTCAAAACAAATAACAAGACTACCATCATTGAGATAAAGTGTTATTCATAATCAAAAACACAATTAGCTTAATATGAGCAATAAGTATAATATGTGCAATAAATACACTTCGTACACAACTTTTTATTGTTATATATAGATAACCAACGTGCATTACAAGCCCACAAGCCTTGCCCAGTTTATCGGAAGTTACATGCATGCAATCTTTCCAAAGTTAAAATTTTGCATTGACTATAATTAATTCATTATTCGTTATTTCTCAGCAATAATTTTGATATTTTAATGTTCCTTAAAATTCGTGTCGTATTGCTTAACTCTTAAGTAATCTCGGGATATATATTCTTGGAAAAGCGTGATCGACTTAGGTGATATTTGGATGTGAACGGGTAATTTTGACATGTCTCGAAAAACGTGTCCAAGTTACTTCGCTCGTAAGCAAGCTCGGATAAGTTTGTTTCTTAGTTGTGAAGGTAGAAAGCTCGTATACGTAATAAAATAAGTTTTAAGACATTGGATGGCGTGAAGTCAATTAAATTAATACCAAAAGGTTTTGCTTAGCTCTTAAGTAATCTCGGGATATATATTCTTGGAAAAGCGTGATCGACTTATGTGATATTTAGATGTGAACGGGTAATTTAGACATGTCTCGAAAAACGTGTTGACGTAACTTTGCTTGTAAGCAAGCTCGGATAAGTTTGTTTCTTAGTTGTGAAGAAAGCTCGTAAACGTAATAAAACAAGTTTTAAGACATTGGATGGTGTGAAGTCAAGTAAATTAATACCAAAAAAATCATGCCCCTTTAAATAAATTTACGAAAATGCAATTTTCATATTCCTTTTCCAAAAAAACCATGCCCCTTTAAATAAATTTACGGAAATGCCATTTCCATATTCCTTTTCCAAAAAAACCATGCCCCTTTAAATAAATTTACGAAAATGCCATTTCCATATCTCATCACTAATGAAGTCTCCGTCTTATAATCGCCGCGCAACGCGCGGCCTAATTGCTAGTAATGCAAATGCAAAACAAAAGTGGCATCATATATCAATACAAAGTTTATAAAAATGGATATTAACTTTTCAAACCTTCTTGGGGACATTAGGTAAAACCTCTTAACTATTCGTTAAAATTAATTAGAAATTGTAATATATGTGTTTGACCAACCCTGGTTCTTCTTTTTGCTAGTTTCTTCATCAAACGTCGCTATTACTATTAGCCTATTACCCAATTCACATTCCTCCTCCTTTCTCCATTCACTTGCATAGTTGCATTTATCACTCGATCACTCAGTTATCGCCTTCGACCTTCACCCGATCACCCGGTCCCTTGATGCCACCGTCGCCTCCCCCTTCAGCCTCAGTCCTTTTTTCTACTATCCTTCATCACATCCGTCTTGTCCGTTGATTTACTACGTGATGACTTTGTTAAAAAAGACCGCAGGGGTTCATAATTAAGCGATATTTCACTTTCACAGTTTCCAGCATCGTCAAGCTTCTTTCATTGTAAGCCTCCTCGTGCCATCCAATTACCTCCTCACTTCCTCCTTCAATGACACTTCAAAATGAACTTAACTTGCAAGTTGCAACCAAAGCCTTCTTTCATTTATTTTTTTAGTCAAGGACACTGTTCATGAGAATCAACACAGAAACCTCATGATATCACGCTAAAGTCCTAGTCGCTTGACTAGATGCCCGAATGTGCTTTCTTTCATTTTGTTAGGAATTAAGTCATGTATATAAGTATAAGTAACATAGAGTTTGGTAGAACAATGTATACATGGTTAAATGGTAGAGAAAATATAGGTTAAGGAACCGGGTTTAGTTCATGGGTTTAAGGATTGCTTAAGACCGAACCGGATCGATCAATCCACCCCGGTTTAGGCCTGTTTGGCGGTAGATCGATATCGAGCTCGAGACTGGGCTTCTAATCCTTGGACTTGGACTCCTTCCCGAACACTTGAAGAGGCCCAACTCTGTGATGGCCCAAATTGAGGAAGCTCGCTCCAGCTTTAAGTGAAACGCAGTGTTTTGGAGCTCCGACCTCTTTATATACTCGCTAGCTCGTCTTGCGAGCTCATTCGCAACCCTAGCTCATGTGGCACTTGAGAGAGTCCCAGAAACAAGAGAGAGAGAGAAAAGAAAAAGAGAAAGAGAGCGAAGACGGAGAAGGAGATCTCCGGTGAGGCCAAGCGGTGGAGTTCAAGGTCGGAGTTGAAGGCGACGATTCTTGCTCGTTGAGATCTGCGGTGGCATCTTCCTAAAGCTTCATCCAGAAGCTTTGTGTAGCCTTTCAGGGGGTCGAAACCCTAAATCTTCTCTTCTACTCTAGATCTCCTTGTAGTTCCTTGTATCTGAGTTTCTTTGCCTTGTTGTGTGTACGATTGTAACCTCTCTTGAACTTGATCTTTGGATAGTGGATTTGAGACGAGTCTCCTCACTGAGGCTCCGCGGATGTAGAGCTTGCTCGAACCGCGTAACCAAGATCTCGTGTCCTTTACTGTTTTTCTACTATTCTTGCTTGTTTACTTTTGTTCTTGAGTTGTCTGAGGGTTCGAATCATATCAAAGTGGTATCAGAGCTTTTGGTTTTGATTTCTGCTTTAGATCTTGCTTCCGCTGTTGTGTTTGCTTTGATCTGCTGTTTTTGTTGAGAGTCAAGCTTAAGCGGGGTTTCTTGTAAACTGGAGTAACGGATTGTTCCGGTGTAACTCCTTGCAGGCCCTACAGTAGAAAGAGTCTAGGGTTTTCTCTTCTATTTTTGTGTATTTTTTGCTTGATTCTTTGTGTTTTCAGTCACTGTAATTCAAGTAAGCAATTACTTGGAGAAGCAGGGGAACCTTGATAGATTGGGTTTCGACTTGTGTCGATTACTTCCCTCTGTCGGGTCCTACAGTAGAGTCTAGGTTTATATCTTGACTTGCTTGGATCTTGTTTCTGTTGTTACCAAGATCTAGATTATGTTTTCCCTTTCTTGAAGTTAAGACTAACTTCTTGATTGTATCAGGTTCAATCATGGGAGATGCTTACAGAATCAAGCCCTACGATGGGCATTCGGATTATGCCATGTGGAAAGTGAAGATGAAAGCAGTCCTCACTAAGGAAAAACTATGGCATGCTGTTGAGGATGTCTGGGATGCAATTGCTACAGATTTCCAAAAGAAACAAGCCAGAGAATTGGCACATGCAGAGATAATGCTTAGGCTATCCGATGAGGTAGCTAGGCAGGTTGTGAGTATTACTGAACCAAAACCTCTTTGGGATGCTTTGGATGATAAATACCTATCTAAATCTTTGCCATGTCTTGTCTCTTTGTTGTCTAAACTGTTCAGTTTTAAAATGGACATTAGTCAAACAATTGAAGAGAATCTTGATAGGCTTCTTAGAATAATTCAAGACCTAGAAAGATGTGATGACAAGATAAAAGACTCTCATTAGTTTATGCTTCTTATGAATTCCTTGCCTGCTCAGTTTGATGTGTTGAAAGATGTATGTCAGTTTGGTCGTGATGGTATGACTGCTGCTAGGTTGTCAGAGTTTATTATTCAGAAAAATGATTCACTAAAGGTGTTTAAAATAAAGAATGGTAGCTCTAAGACATCTGGGAAAACTGAGAACAAGAATGAAGTTATGATGGCTAAAGGAAAAGGGAAATTCAAGAAAAATAAGAAGAAAAAACTATAAAGGAGAGTCTAGTAATAATGACAAGAAAGATATGTCAAAAGTGAAGTGCTATTATTGTGGTATAGTTGGTCACTATTCCAATGACTGCACTAAAAAGAAAAAGGATGAGAAAAATAAAATGAATGATAATAATGGTGCTTCAAATGTGTTTGAATCTTATCATGATATTCCCCAGTATTCTCATGAACTTCTTGCTGTTGCTTCTTCTACTTCTGAGCATGAATGGATTCTTGACTCTGGTTGTACAATGCATGCTACTCCAAACATGAGTGTTTTTGATTCTCTTTCTTTATGTGATGATGACATTGTCATGTTAGGAGATCATACAACTTTACCTATTAGGGGCATAGGAAATGTGCCTATGAGAATGCATGATGGTAAGATTAGGATTTTGCAAAAGGTTAGATGGGTTCCAAATTTGAGAAGAAACCTGTTGTCTGAGTCTGTATTCGATGATCTACATTGTCAAATTATAACCCAAAATGGAATAAGGGATGTTATCAAGAATGGAACAATCCTTATTAGGAGCATTAAGAAAGGAGGTCTATATCATGTCATTGGATCTCTTGAACTTAATGTCTCCAAGGGGATACTTAATCCTGACAATATAGAACATACAAAACTCTGGCATGCTAGGTTAGGTCACATAGGCAACAAGGGTCTCATGCATTTGCATAAACATGCTATGATTGATGTGAATCCTTGCCATATAGACTTCTGTGAAAACTGTGTGCTTGGAAAGAAAACTGCACATGCATTTAGTAAATCAACCTATACTGCTTCCAAACCCCTTGAATATGTACATTCAAACTTATGGGGACCTGCACAGGTGGACACTATAGGTGGCAGAAAATATTTTCTATCACTTATAGACCACTATTCAAGAAAAGTATGGGTTTATTTACTAAAATCCAAGGATGAAGCTTTTATTAACTTTAAAACTTGGAAAAATATGGTTGAATCACAGACTGATCTTAAATTGAAATGCCTAAAGACTGATAATGGACTAGAGTTCTGTAATAACTTGTTTGATGAGTTTTGCAGAAATGAGGGTATTAGGAGACATTTAACTGTCCCTGGTACTCCACAACAGAATGGGACTGCAGAGAGAATGAATAGAACTCTACTAGAAAAGGCAAGGTGTATGTTGATAAGTGCAGGCATGAAAAACTCCTTATGGGGTGAAGCTGTAATTACAGCAACCTACCTTGTCAACAGATCCCCATCTTCTGTGATAGGGTTCAAAACCTCACAAGAGATGTGGACAGGTAAGAAACCCAGCCTGGCACACCTTAAGCCTTTTGGATGCACTGCATTTGCCCAGGTCTCACAAGGCAAATTGCAACCAAGGGCTTTAAAAGGTGTGATGCTAGGTTACCCCCCGGGGGTAAAAGGGTATAAGATCTTGCTCATACAACCTGGAGGTTATAAAGTGATAACATCCATGTCTGTTACATTTAATGATAAGGAGTTTTATTTTAAAAATAAACTAACTGGGTCCACTGTTGAGTCCACAGGAACCATACCTGAAGAGCAACAAAACACATCACCATTATCTCATCCTGGGACCTTCTTCAATAATGATCAACTCCCACACAATGATGAAGAGGAGTTTGATATAGGTCATTATTTTGCTTCAACATCCTCTTTACACCAAATTGTCAATGAAGAGGGCATGGAAGCTGATCAAGGAAACAATGAAAATGAAGAGCAAAATGTTCATGATCAAGGAAATCAAACTCACCAATTTGGAGGGGGAGAGATAAGTAACTCTAACTCTAATTCTGTTTCTGTTTCTAATTCTTCCCATTCTTCCTCATCCCCTTCTCCTGATTCTTCTCCTTCTACCTCTCAAGCCTCCTCAGTCTCTGAGCAAGCTCTCATGCCAGAGCATGATCTTGCTGATTATTAGTTGACTAGGGATAGAGAGCCTAGGATTAGAATCCCAAACAGAAGGTTCGAGGTGAATTTGTTAGAGTCCTTTGACAAAATTGTTGAATTTGCCTTCATTGTTTCTGAGTTAATAAAGAACTTTACACCTGAGTCATATGAACAAGCTATTAGGCGTAAAGAAGCTAATGTGTGGATAAAAGCTATGCATGAAGAGATTCAGTCTATGATAGTTAACAATACTTGGGTCTTAGTTCCCAAATCTGAAAAAGCTAGGTTAATTGATTGCAAGTGGATATATAAGCTTAAGGATGGAGTTAGTAAAACTGATCCTCCTAGGTTTAAAGCTAGATTGGTTGCTAAGGGTTTTACTCAAAAGGAAGGTGTAGATTATAATGACATCTTTGCACCTGTTGTTAAATATAAAACCATGCGTCTATTACTTGGTATAACTGTTGTGTATGATTGGGAACTAGAGCAGATGGATGTTAAGACTGCTTTCCTTCATGGTGATCTGGATGAAACTATATACATGAGTCAACCTAAAGGTTTCATAGATAAAAATCATCATGATTATGCTTGCATGCTTAAGAAATCCATATATGGCTTAAAACAGTCACCTAGACAATGGAATAGGAAGTTTGATTCTTGCATGATATCCCTTGGTTTTTCTAGGAGCAGCTATGACACTTGCTTGTATTTTAAAGGTGTTAAAACTAAGTCTCCTTTATATGTGCTCTTGTATGTTGATGACATCTTGATAATCTGTAACTCTAGAATTATTATTTCTGGCGTCAAACATGACTTGCAAAAACACTTTGACATGAAGGACTTAGGCACTGCTAAGAAAATCTTGGGTGTTAATATAATTAGAAATCATGCTAAGAAAACTATCTATTTGTCTCAAAGTGACTACCTGCTGAAAGTAGACCTGAACAAAGTCGGACTAACCCGCCCAACCCGTACCGCCCGCCCGGAAAAATGGGCGGACTTGGACAAGAATTCTAACCCGAAAGGGTAAATAAGCCCGCCCGCCCGAATTCATGGGCGGGACACGGACAATATTTTTGACCGAATATCCCGGATAACCCGCCCGAATACCCGAATATATTAAATATTTAAAATAAATATTTATATTTATAAATAAAGATATGTCTGCGAAAAATATCTTGAGGCTATTGATTGTAGAATTAGTACAAAAGAGAGTTAATTATTATAGTTCCTTCACCTTGTCACCTAAAAAGCTAGCATAAATACGATCTTAATTTTAAGTAATGTTAGATAGTGTAATTATAATACTAGGATTTTCTAGTTTTTTAATGGACATGAAAAAATAATTATTTATAAATTTATATATGGGTCCCGACGGGCTACCCGTGTCCGGGTGGGCTTGGACATCCTTGCCGGCCCGAATCACCCGCTTGACCCGAACCCGCTCGGACAAATGGGCCTAATTTTTGTTCAAAGCCCGACCCGGATCTGGCCCGAACCCGACTTTGTACAGGTCTAGCTGAAAGTTGTTGACAGGTTTGCAATGAAGAATGCAAAACCATCTCCAATACCTCTGGGAGGGCACTTGGAGCTAAGCAAAAGAGATTGTCCTACTACCTCTGAAGACAAGAAGAAAATGGAGAATGTCCCATATGATGTTGTTGTAGGATCAATTATGTATTATATGATTTGCACTAGGCCAGATTTAGCATTTGCCATAAGTGTATTAAGTAGATATATCAGCAATCATGGAGAAAAACACTGGGCAGGCATGAAATACCTGCTCAAATATGTAACAGGGACTGTCAATACAGGGTTAGTGTATGCTGAGCATAGTCTAAGGACCACCTTGTGTGGTTATGTGGACTCGGACTTTGCCAGCAACAAGGACAATAGAAAATCAACAACTGCATATTTCTACTGTTGGGCAGGAAACTGTGTTTCCTGGAAATCCCAACAGCAGTTTGTAGTTGCATTCTCCTCAACCGAGGCAGAGTATATAGCAGCTACTGAGGCTTCAAAAGAAGCTACTTGGTTACGGGGCATCTTGCATGAGATAGAGGGCAAGTCTTACTTGCCTACACTTTATATGGATAGCCAGAGTGCCTTGTACCTTTGCAAGGACCCTGTCTACCATGAAAAAACCAAACATAATGATGTCCGATACCATTACATAAGACAAAAAGTGGAGGACCAGGAAATAACCGTGAAGAAAATACCTGGTGAAACCAATCCTGCTGACTTTGGGACTAAAATTGTTCCCACTAACTGATGGAATATGCACTATAACTAGGTCTAGCGGGTCTAGATTTATCGGATCGGGTTTTATGGGTCCTAGTTATACTTAGACCTATAAAATATTATGGAGAATATATATTTATTTTTCTTAGACAATCATAATTAATTATAAAGTAATTTAATTAATTGTGATTTTAGAAAATTAAATAAAGAGATAACAGATAGAGTTTATCTCTTATGGTAAGTGGATAAGTAGAAATCTTAACAAGTTATTAAAATGATAGTATATGGTTAAGATTGATTTTTTTTCCACGAGATATCAAAACCCACCTTTGGCAATATATACTGATGGAGATCTGGCAGAAGTGTGGGAGTTCTTCACAAGTAGAAAAACCAAAATTTCAATTCTCGTTCGTGTATCGGTTAAACGCTCTAGCAAGCGAGTTCCGGTATAGAAAATTGTAAAGTTTGCTTCACTCTTTGCGCAATTTTATAATAATATAATTTTATTTCTATTCAAAAGCGAAAATACGTGACTCGCCCGGGGCAAGATTTGCAATCCAATTTATTCTTTCATTTGGAGTTGAGGCGAAATGCCTCGAGGACCGAAACATGCCACTGAAAGACTCCGAACCGTGCGGGAAGGTTTCCCATCACACGGATGACTGATTTTTCAATCGTTTTGACCTTGAAATCCATTTTTCTTGTCTTTTGTAATTCATGTATTTAATTTATTCGGAGCTATTAGAGCGGGTTCGAATCCTACTTGGGGAGATTTGATATCACATTGTTCGAGGAACCCTAGATGCTGAAAAAATTTCAAAAAATATACGTCAAAGAATTAATTAAATACATGCCACTCAACCAAAGAAAGATGATGGAAAGTTGACAAGCTGTTCGTGTGTGTGGATACCGCTAGAGGAGCAACACTTGGGGCTCTATGGTGATCGACAAGAAAGGTTTGAACTTGCTATTCGGATTCGCGTTTGAGGTAACGATCTGATCCGATTATTTGTTCTATGTTATCATACTGATCCTTGGGAATTTGGGATGAAAGTTTTTGTCTTTTCCGCTGCGTTTGCATCCCTAGAACCCAACACTAACAATGGTTCCTGAATTGCAGAAGCAACATGATGGCATGAGTGCCAGGGAAATTGATGCTCACCTACGTGATCTATTCCAAGAGAATGCAAGGGTTGAGCGTTATAATACCTCTAGAGCCCTATTTAATTGCAAGATGCAAGAAGGTAGCCCAGTGGAGACTCATGTCCTGAAAATGATTGGGTACATAGAGCGACTCAGAAACTTGGGTGTAGCTATGGATCAAGATTTAACAATGGATCTTGTCTTGTCATCATTGCCGGAGAGTTTTTCTTAGTTTATCATGAATTTCAATATGAATAACATGCAGAAAACTCTACCAGATATTTTGGCTATGCTAAGAACTGCTGAAAAGGACATTAAAACGTCAAACCAGCAAAGCAATCTTCATTAGTTCTCAATGTGAACAAGGACAAGAGAAAGGGAAAGGGAAAAGAGAATCCCAAGGCCAAGAATGTGAAGATAGAAAACAAGCCAAAGAAAGGGGTGCAGAAACCTGTAGCTGAGGAGAAAGAAGCTACATGTTTCCATTGTGGCAAGAAGGGTCACTGGAAGAGGAATTGCACAATCTTCTTAGAGAAGAAAAACAAGGATGCTGGACCTTCAGGTATCTTAGTTGAGTGCAGTATGTCTGTTTCTACTTCATGGGTATTGGATACCGCCTGCTTTTCTCACATTTGTGTGAATTTGCAGGGACTAAGTAGGTGCAGAAGGCTTTCCAAAGGCGAGGTGGATATACGAGGTGTTAATGGAGCAAGGATTGCTGCTTTAGCCGTCGGGACTTATTCTATCACTTTGCCAAGTGGATTAGTTTTAAATTTGAACAATTGTTATTATGTTCCTAGTTCTACCAAGAACATTATTTCAGTTCCGGTTTTGGATATTGAAGGTTTTACATTTGAGTATGGAAATCGAACTTTTTCGTTTTACTTGAATGGTTTGTTCTATGGTAATGGAATATTATAATGGTTTATATCTTTTAAACTTAGAAAAGCCAGTATCATGCATCACTGAAAAGAAACAGAAAAAGGATGACTCAAATGCTACCTATTTATGGCACTGTAGACTTGGTCATGTAAACGAGAAATGCATCGCTAAACTTCATTCTGAAGGCTATTTGGATTCTTTTGAATTTGAATCCATAGATAGATGTGAAGCGTGTTTACAAGGAAAAATGGCTAAGGCACCTTTTACCAAGAAAGGTAAGAGAGTTGGAGAGTTGTTAGAGCTCATAAACAGTGATGTTTGTGGACCTTTATCAACTCAAGCCAGAGGTGGCTATTCTTACTTCGTGACGTTCACAGATAATTTAAGTAGATATGGATATGTTTACTTAATAAGGAACAAGTCTGAGACCTTTGATAAATTCAAAGAGTTCAAAAACGAGGTAGAGAATCAACTTGGCAAGAAAATAAAGGCTCTTCGATCGGATCGAGGTGGTGAATATTTAAGCCAAGAGTTTATTGATTACCTTAAGGAGTGTGGAATAGTTTCACAACTAACTCCTCCTGGAACACCGGAATGGAATGGAGTTTCAGAAAGGAGGAATCGCACTCTTTTAGATATGGTAAGATCAATGATGAGTCATGCAAGTCTTCCATTGACATTTTGGGGTTACGCTTTGGAAACAACAATCCACACACTTAACCGTGTTCCAACAAGGTAGTAGATAAGACACCATATGAGATTTGGCGAGGTCACAAGCCTAATATGTCTTATCTCAAAGTATGGGGTTGTGAAGCTTATGTGAAGAGCACATACTCAGATAAGCTTGCAACCAGGTCTATTAAATGCAATTTTGTTGGATATCCTAAGGAAACTAAAGGATATTACTTTTACGTTCCCAATGAGTACAAGGTTATTGTTGCTAGGTATGCTACTTTCTTGGAAAGAGAGTTCATCTCTAAAGATAGTAGTGGGAGTAAGGTAAGTCTTGAGGAAATTCAAGATTCAACTAATGAGTTGGAACAAGAGCAATTGGTTAGGCCATCCCAGCCAGAACCTGAGATTGTAGAAATGCAAGAGTTACGTAGGTCCTCAAGAGTGAGAAAGGAACCAGAGAGAATGAGCCTTATCGTCACTGAGCATGGTGAAGTTTTGCTCATCGAGAATGATGATGAACCTTCAACCTACAAGGAAGCCTTAGCTTCACCAGATTCCGAGAAATGGCTAAATGCCATGAATTCTGAAATGGACTCCATGTACACCAACGAAGTATGGGAGTTGGTAGATGCACCAATTGGGGTTAAACCTGTTGGGTGCAAGTGGATCTTTAAAAAGAAGACAGACATGGATGGTAATATTAGTACCTATAAAGCAAGGTTGGTTGCAAAAGGTTTTACTCAACGTTATGGAATTGACTATGATGAGACCTTTTCACCGGTAGCCATGCAAAAGTCTATCAAAATTTTGCTTGCAATAGCAGCTTACTATGACTTTGAGATTTGGCAAATGGACGTGAAAGCCGCTTTCCTGAATGGGAAATTAATAGAGGAAGTTTACATGGAACAACCTCCAGGGTTTGAAACGTCTACGAGTATAAATAAGGTTTGTAAGTTGAAGAGATCCATTTATGGATTAAAGCAAGCGTCTCGGAGTTGGAATCTGAGATTTGATGATACAGTCAAGGAATTTGGCTTCATTAGAAATTCAGAAGAACCTTGCGTTTATAAAAAGGTTAGTGGGAGCACATTAGTGTTTCTAGTTTTGTATGTGGATGATATTCTCCTCATCGGGAATGACAAGCCATTCTTGGAATCTACCAAGGCATGGTTGTGCAAGTGCTTCTCCATGAAGGACCTAGGTGAGGCAGCCTACATCTTAGGAATTAAGATACACCGAGATAGGTCTAAAAGGTTGCTTGGTCTAAGTCAAGGCACGTACATTGATAAGATCTTGAATAGATATAAGATGCAAGATTCCAAGAGAGGACTTTTGCCCTTGTCACATGGTGTACGTCTCTCTAAGCAGATGTGTCCAAAGACACAACAAGAGAGAGACATAATGAGTAATGTACCTTATGCTTCTGCGGTTGGGTCCATTATGTACACTATGACATGTACACGGCCTGATGTCTTGTATGCAATAAGCATGGCGGGTAGATATCAGTCTGATCCAGGTGAAGGTCATTGGAGTGCTGTTAAGACTACTCTCATTTGAGAAGAACCAAAGATCAATTTTTGGTCTATGGGGGAGAAGAGGAGCTGGTGGTCAGAGGTTATACTGATGCTAGTTTTCAAACAGATCAAGATGATCTAAAGTCGCAAATGGGTTATGTGTTTTGCCTAAACGAGGGAGCTGTTTGTTGGAAGAGTTCCAAACAAGATACAGTTGCTGACTCTACGGCAGAATCCGAGTATATAGCAGCTTCGGAAGCAGCTAAGGAAGCAGTTTGGATCAAGAACTTTATTACAGAACTTGGAGTGGTTCCTAGCATTGAAGGTCCAGTTAGATTGTACTGTGACAATAATGCAGCTGTTGCACAGGCTAAGGAACCAAGATCTCACCAGCGATCCAGGCATGTACTTCGGAAGTACCACATCATCAAAAAAATAATTCAAAGAGGAGATGTTGCACTAAGCAGAGTTTCAAGTGATGAAAACATTGCTGATCCATTAACTAAGGCCTTACCTCAGCAGAAACATGATGCTCATGTGAGGGGTCTAGGACTTAGAGTTTGGCATTGATGTATGCAAGATACTATTATAGTATGCAAGTTTGTCGAACTAGTTTTATTTATATGACATTGATACATTTTATTTAAAAGGCAGTATTTATCATGTTTATTTTGTTTTGCTGCTAACATTTAATATTGATAAAATCCTTAGAATATGATGTCTTGTGTAAATTGATGATATAGTTATTTATCATCAGTGAGAATTTTACAAACAAGGTTATATTCTTAAAACGTCCTTGGTCGGATTAGTATCGAGAAGGGATATCGAAACTACAGACCAACATGTGAATAGACTCTAGGTTCATCTCGCTGAACCGAGGGATAGTTTTTCCAAGTCATTTGCATGGGTGCTCAAGGATAAGTAGAGCTACTGGACCGGCCCGAATTAGAGGATACCACATATATGTGAAAGCGTCATTGGTTCCTCCTCTAAATGAATGAGTGTTAGTGATCTCATGACTTGAGACTGTCACATAATCCTATACATGGAGTCTTAACTTTGATGCCGTTAAACGTAGCTTTTATGAGTTGCAACTAGTATGGTTATTAGGTTGAGGCAAAGTGTAGAGAGGATAGTGATTGAGTCAAGAAAGGATTCATCCCTCTCTTGGATTAGAGAGTAAATATCACTGGCCACTTGGTTGAGATATAGGTGACTCTAAAATCCATGGCCATGGTAGAGAATTTTGAGTCTAAGTTATCTTTGCAAAACCAAGTAAATGATTGAGCTTAGTGGTGACGCATTGTGCACTAACTTAATCTTGATATTGGTGATGAAGAGATCGAACTACACAGTAATCAGTTCATAGTGGTATATGGTTCACCAACCATTTCTGTTATGTTGGGTGGTCAACAACTGTTGCTAGACGGTTACCTTGACTTGTGTTGGATAACACTACCTTCAAGACAGAAACCTAGAGGGTCGCACGCATAAGCACGATAGATGGGAAATTAATAATTGTTGATTGGAAATTTCTAAAGTTGCTAGAAATGAATCGACATAGTTTCGGAATTAAGTAAATTATTCGAAAAGAATCTTGAATATGAGAGTTGACTTTGAACCCAAGGTTAATAAGATAATGACTCGAACTCAGTAATAGTGCAAGTGGGAGATTGATGGAATATGCACTATAACTAGGTCTAGCGGGTCTAGATTTATCGGATCGGGTTTTATGGGTCCTAGTTATACTTAGACCTATAAAATATTATGGAGAATATATATTTATTTTTCTTAGACAATCATAATTAATTATAAAGTAATTTAATTAATTGTGATTTTAGAAAATTAAATAAAGATATAATAGATAGAGTTTATCTCTTATGGTAAGTGGATAAGTAGAAATCTTAACAAGTTATTAAAATAATAGTATATGGTTAAGATTGATTTTTTTTCCATGAGATATCAAAACCCACCTTTGGCAATATATACTGATGGAGATCCGGCAGAAGTGTGGGAGTTCTTCACAAGTAGAAAAACCAAAATTTCAATTCTCGTTCGTGTATCGGTTAAGCGCTCTAGCAAGCGAGTTCCGGTATAGAAAATTGTCCCCATTCGTGTGTGTGGATACCGCTAGAGGAGCAACACTTGGGGCTCTTTGGTGATCGACAAGAAAGGTTTGAACTTGCTATTCGGAATCGCGTTTGAGGTAACGATCTGATCCGATTATTTGTTCTATGTTATCATACTGATCCTTGGGAATTTGGGATGAAAGTTTTTGTCTTTTCCGCTGCGTTTGCATCCCTAGAACCCAACACTAACAAGTTTGTCTTTTGCAGGAAGGAACTCCACATCGATGATGTCACTTGAGATGTGGTCTTGAGTCAATGAAGAAGGGAAACTCGTTTTAAATCCACACTATTCATTTTGATAGTTCTTCTTAAACTTCTATACGTGACTTAAGAGGGCATATGTTAGGAATTAAGTCATGTATATAAGTATAAGTAACATAGAGATTGGTAGAACAATGTATACATGGTTAAATGGTAGAGAAAATATAGGTTAAGGAAGCGGGTTTAGTTCATGGGTTTAAGGATTGCTTAAGATCGAACCGGATCGATCAATCCACCCCGGTTTAGGCCAGTTTGGCGGTAGATCGATATCGAGCTCGAGACTGGGCTTCTAATCCTTGGACTTGGACTCTTTCCCGAACACTTAAAGAGGCCCAACTCTGTGATGGCCCAAATTGAGGAAGCTCGCTCCAGCTTTAAGTGAAACGCAGCGTTTTGGAGCTCCAGCCTCTTTATATACTCGCTAGCTCGTCTTGCGAGCTCATTCGCAACCCTAGCTCACGCAACGCTTGAGAGAGTTCCAAAAACAAGAGAGAGAGAGAAAAGAAAAAGAGAGAGAGAGCGAAGACGGAGAAGGAGATCTCCGGTGAGGCCAAGCGGTGGAGTTCAAGGTCGGAATTGAAGGCGACGATCCTTGCTCGTTGAGATCTGCGGTGGCATCTTCCTAAAGCTTCATCCAGAAGCTTTGTGTAGCCTTTCAGGGGGCCGAAACCCTAAATCTTCTCTTCTACTCTAGATCTCCTTGTAGTTCCTTGTATCTGAGTTTCTTTGCCTTGTTGTGTGTACGGTTGTAACCTCTCTTGAACTTGATCTTTGGATAGTGGATTTGAGACGAGTCTCTTCACTGAGGCTCCGCGAATGTAGAGCTTGCTCGAACCGCGTAACCAAGATCTCGTGTCCTTTACTTTTTTTCTACTATTCTTGCTTGTTTACTTCTGTTCTTGAGTTGTCTAAGGGTTCGAATCATATCACATTTATTACAAATCTATACTTGGGAAAAGAGTTTGATACCAATCAAACATGCATGCAATCTGCAAGGAATCCATATCCCATTCACAAACCAAATATTCCACTATTTTTACAATGGATTGATTTGCATGTGTGTGAAGTTGAGCAGGTAAGACGGATCAGGTGACTCATGGATGAAGTCACTCCACCACCCGATTTGTCATCCTAACAATAGCATGCCAAAGTTGTTATAGAGGATTAAACGGATGGATGATACATGGATGACAAGATGACTAGATGAGTGATGGGTCGGGTTTACCTTTATTAGGTTGGGTGATTCGATCGGGTGGATCGGTTATAATGGGCATGCAGCTCCCCATTACGAATTGATAAATAAGCCGAATCTAGTCTTAAGGGACGTCTGTCAATGCAGTAGGTAGTATTTTTTTTTTTTTTGTAGAAAGGTAGTGATTTTTTTTCAATAATGGGTAGAAAGTGAATTGAAACAAATACATTATAATATTTTTTTTTTTGGCAAATTAAGTTTGCATTCGAACAGAACTTAAGGAAACAAGATCCTGAATTCACAATTTTGGATGGCCCATGGAAGTGGGCTTTGACAATAGGCCTGTTCAATGGATGCCCGACTTCTGTTCGTGTATGTGTGAGATGACGCCCAAGTGTACATAACCCCACACAGCTGCACAAGTCACAACCACTAACTAATCCTGCCTAATATAGTGGATGAAATCATGAAATGGGTATTCGACGCACAAAATTTAAATTGGACTTAAAGAAAGCTTATCAAAATGTAGGCAAATAAATCTATAATCTATTACTAATAACTAAAGCCAGAGCAATTCCTGTCACCACATTGCGCCACATCACCCCTTTATTAAAATAATAATTTTTAATAGTTAATTATGCAAAAAACTTATCACTAAGTAAACATAAAGATAAAATAATATTTGTACAAATTTATCTCCAAATAAACATAAAGATAAAATAATGTTAGTATATTTTATCAATATAGATAAAAAAAGGACATTATATTTATCATATTTGTAAAAGATAAATTAAAAAAATATAAGAAAAAATATGTACATGTGGTCACATATATATCTTTGAAATAAAATGAGCTATATAAATGATAAAATCTTTGAAATATCTATCTATCTATAACTATATATTAAAGTCAAACCTTTTCGAACTACCAAAACAATTCTGGCTCCACCTTATATTTAAAAAGTAATTTTGTATTCTTATTATTTATAATTTTTTCTTTTAACTTTTCTAAATATCTATCTAATTTATGTATATATATAAAAGACGCAAGGAATAAGGCCACCACGTTGCGCCACCTAGGATTTTTCTACGTGTCGTTCCCACGTTAAGCCACCTAGGATTTCGCCACATAGGATTTTTTATTTTTGGAATTTATATATGTTGATATTATTTTAGGATAATATAAAAATACAATAAATTAATCCAAGAAAGATTCTATCTAAAATAATGATGTTATCTATTATATATTAGGAATTAGGACAGATCTAAAAGATTTTATCTAAAATTAAAATATATTATAGAACATTAGATATTATATATTAAGATAGATATATTAATTTAGTTTTTTCAATTAAATTTCTATCTATTTATATGAAAAAAAAATTAATTTCGAATTTTATTTAAACTTAAAGAAAATTAGTTTATCTTTATTTTGGTATCTATTTATGTAAAATTTAAATAAAAAATAGAACTTTAAATTTCGATAATTACTTGCCTAAAAAGGATTTTTTTTTTTTTTGCAATTTATATATGTTGACATTATTTTAGGATAATATAAAAATAATAAAAATTAATTTAGGAAAGATTCTATCTAATATAATGGTTTTATAAATATTTTACATGATCATTTATTTAACATAACAAGATTTTATCTAAAATCTTATCATGTGCCACATATGATTTTTTATACATGTTTTTTTTTACCAAATTATAAACTATATGGCACAAAAGATATTAACATGTGACACCTAGGATTTTTCATACATGTTATTCCCACATTAAACCATCTAGGATTTTTCCATATAGAATTTTGAATTTTTGGCAATTTACATATTTTAAAAAGATTCTATTTAATGTAAAATAAACTGATGCTAAATATTTGCTATAATAATTTATATATAATTATATACTAAATTTGTATCTTTTCGAGCCACTATATTGATTTTGGCCCCATATTATATTTGAAAAATTAGTTTTTATATGTATTAATTTATCTTTTTCAATTACATTCCTTTGTATTATTGTATATATTTATGTGAAATGAAAATTTTAATTCGAATTTAATTAAAAATAAACAAAATTATTTTATCTTTATCTTTTCATATATATATATGTAAAAGATTTATCTCAAATCAAAAATTGATAAATAAGAAAAAATTCATTATCTAGATAATTACTTGCCCAAACTGAATTTTAATATAAAAAGTTCCATTATCTTTTCATTAATTTCCTTTTTGAATTATTCATGTAAATATAGAAGATTTTTTATCTTTAAAAAATTCAACCTTTAGGACTATTTTTTAATCTTTTTTTATTTATTATCTTTTTAACTTTTGATTTAAAATATTTTAAATAATTGAGTTTGATTAAAAAATATAAGAATTTACATTATTTTCTTTCTTTTTTTTTATTTTTAAAAACTTGAATTATTCTGTTTAAAATAATTTTATTCATATGTTTTCATAAATAAATTATCATTAAGCCATCAAAATCATATTAGGCTCACCTTAATGATTTTGGCTCTGTCTCATGCGTTAACAATTGTAAAATTTTATGTAAACTTTTTCTAATGTATAAGTTATTATTGTTTTTTATACTAAATTAAAATTGCATTCAATAAATAAATAAAGAATTAAATCAATGTAGTAGTGCAGGGCACGACGGGTATAACTAGTTTTTATAAAAACCAACATTCTAATATATTTAATAAAAAATTAAAAGAAAGGAAAAATATAATATAATATTTTTTTAATATATGATGATAGATTGTTATCATAATAAGGTAGGAAAATATTTTTACTATTAATTTTTCTATCTAAAACTAACATTACACTATATTTTATATTTGAAAAAATTAATTCGAATTTTAATTAAAAATAAAAAAATTATCTTTTATCCTTTTATCTATTTATGTAAAAGATTTATCTTAAATCAAATTTAGATAAAAAATTTAAAAATTTAAAAATGTATATAATTACTTGCCTAACTTAAATTTTGATAAAAAAAATTATATTATCTTTTCCTTGATTACCTTTTTGGATTATTTATATTAATATAAAAAAAAAATTTATCGTCAAAAAAATTCTATATTCATTCATATTTTTTTTTTCTTTTCTTCTATTACTAATAACTAAATCCGAAGCAATTTCTGCCACCACATTGCGCCACATCACCCCTTTATTAAAATAATAGTTTTTTATAGTTAATTATGCAAAAACGTTATCACTAAGTAAAGATAAAGATAAAATAATATTTGTACAAATTTATCTCCAAATAAACATAAAGATAAAATAATGTTAGTATATTTTACCAATACAGATAAAAAATGACATTATATTTATCATATTTGTAAAGGATAAATTAAAAAATATAAGAAAAAATATGCACATGTGGTCACATATATATCTTTGAAATAAAATGAGCCATATAAATGATAAAATCTTTTAAATATCTATCTATCTATAACTATATATTAAAGTCGAACCTTTTCGAGCCACCAAAATAATTTTGGCCCCACCTTATATTTAAAAAGTAATTTTGTATTCTTATTATTTATAATTTTTTCTTTTAAATTTTTAAAAATCTATCTAATTTTTATAAAAACCAACATTCTAATATATTTAATAAATTAAAATATGAATGAATATAGATTTTTTTTGAAGATAAAAAATCTTTTATATTAACATAAATAATCCAAAAAGGTAATTAAGGAAAAGATAATATAATTTTTTTTATCAAAATTTAATTTAGGCAAGTAATTATATACATATTTAAAAATTTTAATTTTTTTTATCCAAATTTGATTTAAGATCAATGTTTTACATAAATAGATAAAAGGATAAAGATAAAATAATTTTTTTATTTTAATTAAAATTCGAATTAATTTTTTCAAATATAAAATATAGTGTAATGTTAGTTTTAGATAGAAAAAATTAATAATAAAAATATTTTCCTACCTTATTACAATAATAATATCTAATATATAATGATCTTCTACTTTTTTCATGGACAAAATTTAAATATTATATAATTGTATACCATCATCTTTAATATGTATCATTATATATAATATACTAACTTTTTTTATGGACAATATTTAAATATTTTACAATTGGATATCATCATCTTTAATATATATCATTATATATAATATAATAATATTGCTAATGTTATTCATATACAACTGTATCCTTACAAATAAAAATACAATTAATTACATACAAATATACAATGTATAATTTACTCTTAATTTATTTAATTACTAAAAAGTATTGACTTTTTAAGATCAATATATATTTATATGGAATAATTACTGCTTAATTATATCTTTGTTATGTACGTAACTTTTTTAAGATCAATCCATATTAAATAGTTTTAATTTTAAGATAACTTTATCGTTACTTTATACTAAAGAATGCATTTAAAAATATATATAAAATAACATGTGTCAAGCTCACATTGAACCATATCACCGATCATTTTAAAATCAATCTAATTGGTTAGCATTGAATTGGGCTATGTTTTATTGGTTGAAATGTGATTGTGAACCCTATATATTATTTATATATTAAATAAAAAATATTTATGTTTATTTCATAGAATTTGGATTTGAATATTTTTCCTCCTATTTTATACTATTATTTAATTTTAATTTAAATATTAATAATAAAAAATTCCACATTCTAGAATAATCATAAAATTATTATTTTCATAAGATTTGAATTTATCAATTAGAACTATTTTGCATTATTATTAATAAAAAATTCTAAATTGTAGAAGAATCAAGAAACCAGTATTTTCTTAGGATTTAGATTTATCAATAGGACCAATTTTATATTATTATTATTCAATTTTAATTTGGATATTAATAATAAAAATATTTCATATATTTAAATGTGTAAATTAATTAGATGCCACATTTTAGAATGAACCTACATCACTATTGTTTGTTCAAATCGAAAATATCATAGATAATACAATATTGTTGGTCAATAACTAAACTAGATATTGAAAATAAAACATGTCAATCTCACTTTGAACCACATCACCTTTATTTTTATAATCAATCTAATTGGTTAAAGTATAATTGGTTTGTTTTTTATTGGTTAAAATTTGATTGCAGATCCATCCCATATATAAATATTTCATTTTTATATTAACCAAATAAATGATTTATATTTATTTATTAATTTTCTAAAAAAATCGTAGATTTTATATCTTTAGTCATGTATCACTTCACCAATATTTTTTTATTTTTTTATAATAAATAGACAATTAAGATTTATTAAACTCATTTATGCTAAACCTAAGAAAATTTAAATTTCACAAAGATTTTAATAAAATTATTAACTTAGGCTAACTTGGATGTGATGATGCACTTTTTGATGGTATTATCATTCTTGCAAACAATGCAAAAGAAAAAATTCAACCTCAAGAGGTTGTATTTTATTGCACTAAATGTGCCACTATTGTCAGATACGTCATTCATAGGTATATATTACAATTAAAATTTAATTTTTTAAATAATTAAATTAATCCTCTTAATATAAATTACAATATTTTATAATCAACAATGAATCTAGCTCAGCAGATTTTGTTATCTTTGATCAAGATGTTAAAAATGGGTTAATTAATCAGTAACCACAATATTAGAAGCAAATATTAAGGTATTCTATAAATGATATTGTATGATTCCATTACAATTATTATACATACGTTAATTAATGATATTGCGGCTACTTACATAATTTAGTTCATAACTACATTTCAGAAGGACTAAAAGTTTATTTGGAAAGACATGTTTGTTTAGAACTGATGTTGATTTTTGTAAACTTGAAGAGTCGTGCATTCACTGTTACTAATCTATATAACATATAAAATAGAAAAATTTGGTCATTTATGACCATTCTCACAATTAAGTTTATATGTAGAGTTAATTAATAAAAAATCTATATATATATATATATATATACTATAAAGAAGAAAAATTAATTGGATCATTTATGACCAATTCATAATCAAGAAGAAGAGTAAAAAATAAGAAAATAATTATCATTTAGTGACAACATTTCACATTCTTTAACCTCCAACTTTTCTAATGTAAAAAGTTACCACATCTTCTCAATATTACACCTAAATATACACATGCAATTATGATCAATTAACAAATAATTAAGATGAAGAGTAAAAAAATAGACAATTTTTCATATTCCTTAACCCTCAACTTTTCTAATATAAAAAGCTACTTCGTCATTTCAATATTTACACTCAAATATACAAATTTGATATCTCCTATATCCATACATGTTCATAACAAAGTGAACGAATGATAGATTGGAGAAGAGATTTGGCCTTTAGCCTTCCGAAATAGCATCCAAGAAAGATAGTGTGACTATTTAAACAAATATTGTCAATATCCTTTCAGATAGTCTTTAGCCTTCCGTAACATAAAAAATGACATTTATTACATTCAATGGAAATTTTAACACATTCAAAAGTAGAGGAGTTGAGACTTTTAAAATTCGAAACATCCAAATTTATAATCATATTAAATTTTATTTATTATCTATATCCTCTCTCTCTCTCTCTCTCTCTCTCTCTCTCTCTCTCTCTTAAATGAGAAAATTGTCAATTAAAAGAACGTTCATCATTGAAATTCTCATAATTAGTTTTTTTAGGTCTTACTAATAGGCGAACATATTATCTCCTTAAAAATTTAATATAGTAAACGGATTATAATATAGGGTTATATCCACTACAAATTAAAATATTGATTTTTTTCACATATTACACCATACATTTTAGGTCACCTAAATATCCTTTGTAATTTATTCACATATTTCAACCTATCAATTACAAGATATAAACAAATGAGATTATCTTTCAAAAAATAAATTAAAAAGACATTTGATTATTAAGACTCTTAAAATTCTAAACGGCCAAATTTATATTCACAATCAATTTTATTTATTACCAATATCTTCCTTATTAAATGAGAAGATTGTAAATTTAATGAAATGTAAGGTGAAGGATTCTGATCATACAATTCTTTGTATATAAGACCTTTGATCAATAGATTACGCACACATATATAAATAGAATAAAATCCAAACCCTAGCCATTGGAATCTTTGTTTCCTCTCTCTCAGTCTACATGTTAAATTTGTTGTCAATGTTGGATTTTGGTTTTTTTGTAATTTTGATACTAAATTTCGATTCTTCCATTTTTCATGTTGATGGTGTATAGGAAGAAGATAACATTTAAGAATTGCGATATAGTTGTTCAATCATGCATTAGAGGTAAATTTGAATTTCCACACTTGCGTTGTTACATTATCTTGCATTGATATTTTGACACCATTATATTTTTATTTTCTCTTCATATTTTGTAGAATTTCCTTCCAATAATCTCGAATAAAGAATGGAGAAGTACATTTGGTATCCACAAGAGTAAAGTTAATACGGCAAAAGACTCATCTAGATTGTTATTTTCTATATAGGTGATAAGTTTGCCTCTCCAATCTCCCTAAAAGATGTCATGCACAAATGGGTATACATGTAAGGGAAAAAAATGTGCAATTACTGAAATTTATATTTCGTTTATATGTGTGGTTTAAGAGAAAAATTTGTTATCTCGAGCAAGTTCAATGTATGAACTTAATGTAGACTATTTTTGTATATATATTTTAATTTTCATGTATTTTATACAAACTATATGATTTCCTATTCATCGTCATATCGTACCATTATCTATTTTAATAAGGCATTGCATGTCAATTCCAAATCCAATTAAAATTCAAAAAAAGTTATATTAGATATAATAATAAATATATAAGAAATTTATAAATTCATTGCAAACATACATTAGTCAATACCTAAATTTTTTAACTCATTACCATCTATAAACAAATCTATCAAATTTATTTAATTTTTTAATAAATTTTCTCTACATTAGATGTTTAGTAGATTGTGTGACCTTTCATATTACCCTATTAAAAATCTTCTATATCTATCTATCTATATATATATATATATTATGAATGAGAAATTTTTGGCTATTTATGACTAATTCTACTAATTGAAAATAGAAAATCCAATTCTACATTTAAATTAAGAAGACCAATAGTCAATCAATTAATATATCCTATTATACAATAATGCATGAATGATTAAAAAAATGACTTTTGATCTATCATTTTGTGTAACAATAACCTTCTTTAGCTTAATTTCTCTAATAAAATGGGTGATAAATTTCTCTAATTAATTGAATACCCATTAAAGTTCTATTAAAGTCCTCTGACTTTTCACATTTCTAAACAACCTTTCATATTTCTAAGCCTCTAATTTTTTTAATATAAACAATCACATCATCCTCTTCATATTGACACGCATTCATTATAAGAAAACTTTGAATGAGTTTACAAAAAACCAAGTTGGTAGTGAAGAAGGAACACATATGTGAATGTACACAAAGATTATGCATGCATAATCTTTGTTTAATTTTGTGGTTGATTTGTATTCAATTTATCATCATCGTAAAAACACCCTCATGTTGCTACCATTATTCCCCTAATCCCCATTCTCTAAGTCTAATTTGTTCCTTCATTTTCATGTATATGTATGTGTGTTTAATGTAACCTCTAAATGTCTAATGGCTAACTTTAGATTCAATTAATTGACATACACCAATGTAGATTTTTTTGGTAAAAAATTGATCCAATTGGATGCAAGTATGATATCCAGTTTTTTTTTATTTTTCTTTAAATATGTTTATGCTTAATCTTACATATTTTTAATATTATCATGCAATAGCAAAAGTATAATCTAAATAACAAACTGAAATTTTTCGTTTATAAAAGGATACTATGGGTCTGTTTGGCGCTTCAAACTTGATACGAGTTGATGTTGATGTTGATGCTGATTTAATGGTTGATACTGATTTTACAAGTTAATTTTAGGAGTTGAAATTATTAGCTTATTTTTGTGAAAAATTATGTAGGTGTTCGGTAGATTAAATTGATCGAGACTGATTTTATAAAAGATGGATGCAAAATTACCAAAAAGGATATATTTATAAATTTATAAAGAGAAGGTTAATTTTTAAATCTTCCAAAATTAAATTAGTGAAGGGAAATCGAAAGAAATAAATTCCATAAGGCTGGATAAAGCTGGGAGGGGTAGATTAAATTTTGGGTGAAATATAAACTATCATCAACTCCATAAACTACAATAATCATCATCAACTCCCACTACCGAACAGATAATAACAACTTTATTTTTTTACCATAAACTTGAATAAAGTTGTATAAGGTCAAAATAAGGCCCGCCGAACGGACCCATATTTCTCTAAACTAAAAAATAGTCATTATTTTTTAATCTATTAATCCATTCTGATTCATTATTTCCTACCTAATTTATTTTTTAAAATCTTAATATTTCTTAATTGAATTAGGTTGATATATTTATTCATGATCAATATACTACATACATGCAATCAAAATATTAAAATAATATTCCAACGAAAAATTATGTAACGACAATATAAAATGTAAACAAAAAACCCATGCGTAGCATGGGTCATCCTCCTAGTATGACAAACAATACAAAAGTCCATTCTAAAGTAAAAAAAATTGAAACCTGATGTATTTACTATTCTTTTATAACACCATATTTTTCCTTATTAATTGTTTTTAATATTTTAATCGTTAAATGTTAATATATCATAATTCATAAGTCATTATATTTCATTTTTGCATAATAATGCTGAACCATCTCCATCTGAGCTTGAAATACACTCCAATTTATTATCAAATAAGTCACTAACTTTTTCAAAACTTTTCAAATGAAAGCTCATTTCTAGATGAAAGTATATTGACATTAAGTTATATTTGATTTGTTTCAAAATAATTACTAATGTTTACTTTTATAATACTATAATATATATAAATTAATATATGTGTATATAATAAATTTTACTATTAATTAAAGACCCGTGCAAGGGCACGGGTACATCAACTAGTTATATATTAAAGCTGTCCCTTTTCGAGCCACCAGAACGATTCTGGCCCCACCTTATATTTACAAAATTATTTTTTATTCTTAATTTTTAAATTTTTCCTATTAAATTCTTCTTTAACTATTTAAATCTATCTTTAACATCAAACAAATATCTATTTAGTATAACAATATCTTTTGAAAACTTCCTTATACAAATATTTACAATTAAAGATAACAAATCTAAAATATTTTAAAATCTATAACTATATATTAAAAATGTATCTTTTCGAGCCACCAGAACGATTCTTGCCACACCTCATATTTAAAAAATTAATTTTATTTCTATTATTATAATATTTGATTAAAAAATTATATACATTCTACGAGCAATAAATTACTTATATTAAAGTTTATATTATATTTTTATTTATTTATTAATATCTTATTTATAATGTCTATAAAATATCGAATCGTAGTCGTACATGGTACGACGGGTAAAACTAGTAAACTATTATACAAGTGTTCGTCGAACATAGTTGATGAAAGTTTATCAAAACTTAAAAGAGTTGAAGTTAGTTGAAATTTTGTCCAAAATATACCATATATTCCCAAACCTTATATGACCTTATGATTTTTTTTTCCATATATTACCCTTAAATTATAAATAAATTTCTTTATTTAATTTATTTTAAAATCCTTTATGGTAATTTTTTTTTTTGATAAAACACCTTTCATTAATTAACTAGATACAAGGTCCTCTGCTAAAATATCATAGAGTTCAGTAGGGAAATCTATGTATATATATATAAAAGACGCAAGGAATAAGACCACCACGTTGCGCCACCTAGGATTTTCCTACGTGTCATTTCCACATTAAGCCACCTAAGATTTTGCCACATAGGATTTTTTATTTTGGTAATTTATATATGTTGATATTATTTTAGGATAATATAAAAATATGATAAATTAATCCATGACCACCTAGGATTTTCCTACGTGTCGTTTCCACATTTAAGCCACCTAGGATTTCGCCACCTAGGATTTTTTATTTTGGTAATTTATATATGTTGATATTATTTTAGGATAATATAAAAATAGGATAAATTAATCCATGAAAGACTCTATCTAAAATAAAAATATTATCTATTATATATTAGGAATTAGGATAGATCTAAAAGATTTTATCTAAAATTAAAATAAATTATAGAACATTAGATATTATATATTAAGATAGATATATTAATATAGTATTTCAAATTTAGTTTCTATCTATTTATATGAAAAAAAATTCAATTCGAATTTTATTTAAAATTAAAGAAAAAATTTTTATCTTTATTTTTTATCTATTTATGTAAAAGATTTATCTTAAATAAAATTTTGATAAAAAATAGAACTTTCAATCTATCAATCATCAATATATATTATAAAAACCCATCGTTTTCGAGCCACCATGTTGATTCTAACCCCACCTCATATTTAAAAAAAAATGAATTATTATTTATATTATTTCAACTTTTCTAATTTTTTTCCTATTATTTTTATTTTTCATAATATGTATCTTTTGCTAACTATCTTAAAGAATATTTATGATAAGATCTTTCAACTTTTATTCATGTTAATTTTTCTTTTCAAAAATAAATAATAAAATGACATTATATTTATCTATGTATCTATTTCTATAAAAATATTCTTAAATCAAATCTTAATAAAAAAAAAGTAAAAATTAAAAGATGATAAAAATTACATTATCGATTTCTTCTTATCCATCTATGATGCAAAATATTTTTAAAAATTGAATCTTGAATAAAAAGGATAAAAAACTTATCTTATCTATTCATGATTACTTGCGTAAATTAAATTTTAATTTAAAACATATATTTTAAAATTTTATCTCTTATATAGACAATATATATCTTTCTTATTTCCTTTTTATTTTATCTCTAGGATTAAAAAACTTCTAAAAATAACTAAATATTTAATAAAATGTCTATACATTTTTAATATTTCAAAAATTATTACATCAGATTTTTATAGTAAAAATTTATTTAAACAATCATTATTCCTAATATATGAATGTCATACTCTAAAAAATATTTATAAATAAACCATGATTTTTTTAAGATTTTATATCATATGCAATTTTTAGTTTTTTATTTGATTGTCGTATGTGTGCATAAAATTTCTATATCCTATGTATGATTATATTTTTAAAAAAACATACTCATACATAATTATATTAAAGCTTATGTTATATATTTTGATATTTATATTTTATTTATAATATGTTTAAAAATAATTTTAAAATTAAATTCGTAGTCGTGCACGGCACGACAGGTATAACTAGGAAAGGAGAACTTGGCTTCCACCGAGCAAGCCAGTTCGCATCTTTATTTGCAGATCTTCTTGCATACTCCCACTTACAAAGTAGGAAATTTGCACCTCGTGCAATTGCCAGTGTCATCACATCTCCAAAAGTGGTGTTTGGAAGCGACCCTCCGTTAGCAAGTTTGATCAATTTTTGACAATCGGACTCTATGATCACCTTCTCAACACCAGCAGTACAGCCCACTTGCAATCCCCAAGAGACCGCCTCCGCTTCAGCCACTTCCACACTCGTTCCCTGTTGAATTCTTTTGGACCTTGCAAATAAAACTTCGCCAGCCGCGTTCCTTGCAATCACACCAATACCATTCTTTTACAGCAGCATCACAGTTTATTTTCACCCAATCCACCGGCGGCTTCCTCCATTTATGCTCTAAAACACCTTTAGCTGTGCAAGAAGTCCTGAAACACTGCTGTTCCTTCACAAATTCAGCATGCGCTTGGTATCCTTCTTCCACGATTTCAGACATCTGAACATGGATTCCTTCAAAAATGTGGAGATTGCGTGCGCGCCAAATTCCCCAACACCAGAATGCCCATGTTTCTTGTTCTTCTTTGGGCCTATCTTGAACTTTCTCAGCCCAGTCCAAAAAGGAACCAGTTTTCGAGCCCAACTTCTTAATAATAGGCACCTCCTTCCAAATTGCATTAAGACGCCTGCAATGAAAGATGGCATGCATCGTACTCTCTTCCTGACCACAGAAACAGCAAGCGGAATCAACAACAACTCTCCTCTTAGCCAAATTCACTTTACATGGTAGAATATCTCTCCCTGCCCTCCAGAGAGAGGAACAAATCCCGGGAGGCACTTTTAACTTCCACAACTTCTTCCATACCTTTTCAGCTCGCGACCCATCAGCCTGATCTCCTCGATTTTTCTTTTGCATCTTCTCCTGGTGCATAAGATGGTACGCTGATTTCACTGTAAACTCTCCATCTCTAGTGAAGAACCAGTACCGATGATTAGAAACAGCAGCATCAATTAAGTGAATTCCAAACACTCTTTCCACATCACAAGGCTCCAAAATTTCATACAGCTGATCAGACTTCCAGCATTTCCGCTCCCAGTCAATCAAATCAATAACTTTCAAATCTTCATCAGCCCCCTTAAAATTGCCAATTGGCTTGAAAGAATAAGGTCTAGGAATCCACCGATCTTTCCAAGCACTAATATCATTCCCATTCCCTACTTGCCACACTAAGCTCATTTCAAGCAATTCTTTGGCCTTGTGCAAACTTCTCCAAGTGTAGCTCGGACAAGAACCAATGGACGACTCCAGGAAACTTGAATGAGGGAAATACCGTGCTTTGAACAGCCTGGCAACCAGAGAATTTGGGTCTTGCAAAATCCGCCATCCTTGCTTAGCGAGTAGTGCAAGATTGAAACTCTCAAAATCCCTGAATCCAAGACCACCTTGCAGCTTTGATTCACATAAGCGTTTCCAGTTCACCCAATGCATCTTTGTTTTCCCTTTCCCATTCCAGTAGAAGTTACAAATAAGTTGTTCGATCTCTCGACACAAACTGCTTGGAAGAAGAAAGCACGACATCGAATACATCGGGATCGCCTGTACAACAGATTTTATAAGAGTCTCCTTCCCTGCCCTAGAGACTGTCGACGCCTTCCACCCTTTAAGCTTCTTCCATACTCTTTCCTTGACCTGTGCAAAGATGAATTTTTTCGATCTACCAACCATAGTCGGTAAACCGAGATATTTCTCATGTTTATCGACCTCCTGCACTTCTAAAATCATTTGCACCTCATTTCGACGATCCTCATCTACATTTGTACTGAACGACAATTCAGACTTTGCTAAATTTACCTGTTGACCTGAAGCAGCTCCATATTCATGGAGGATTTTAACAATTTCAGTTGCATGTTGACAGGTCGCATGAGCAAACATAATACTATCGTCAGCGAAAAATAAATGAGACACCATCGGGGCCGATCTAGCAATCTTTATACCCCCTAATCTGCCCTCCTGCTCACTTCTTTTGATTAGTGAGGAAAAACCTTCAGCAACTAATAAGAACAAGTAAGGAGATAACGGGTCACCCTGACGAAGGCCTCTCGATGGAAAGAACTCATGAGATGGACTTCCATCCATTAAGACGGAAAAAGAAACGCTCGTTACACACTTCATGATGAGTTCGATCCATCTGTCAGAAAATCCCAGAGCAAGCATACAATTCTTCAAGTAACTCCATTCAACTCGATCATATGCTTTGGCCATATCCAACTTCAAAGCCATGTACCCTTTCTTCCCAGTTTTCTTGTTCTTCATACGATGAAACACTTCAAACGCTGCTAACACATTATCTGTAATTAACCTGCCAGGAACAAAAGCACTCTGCGACAAGGACACCACTTTAGGTAGAATATATAATATCCCTCATTTTTGTAAAGGGTAAAGATGTAAATTTTACATTTCGATCCTTTAATATAATAAAATATTTGGATATTTTATTTTCATAATGTTATTATTGTATGACATTTTAAAATGTTATAAAATTTGTTATCATATGAAATGGTTATTAACTTATGTAGAAATACTATTATATTTCTAAAAGTCATAATTAATCAATGTTGGTTAAAAGTAATTGAATAAATTATTTTTCGAAAAATTATACTTATATTACTTTTTATATATTTTTTTAAGATCCGAATCTCCCTTTTTTTTAAACTGAAATTGTTTTTTTTTGGAAGAAAATAACAACCAAATCAATTTCTTTGTGCAATCTACAAATAGAATCTTATCTGTACATAACCGAACTTTTATTTTATCCATTTTTAATATTCAATCAAATCCCGTTTTGTTTTAGTAAACAGAATAATTTTTTTTATTTAATAAAACAGATCATGATTATATATATATTATTATATTTTTTTTAATTAAGAAATAAAAATCTACCCAAAAAAAAACTAAAGCAGGAGCAGCAATACACTGCTCCTTCCCCGCCTCCACAGAACAATGCCTCTGTACAGCACAGAGACCATTGAGGGGGAAAAAAAACCAACAGCCGAAGGAGTGAACCAGGCGGACGGCGGAACTCGGGGGCGGCCCCACCACCGCGCACCCGTCCCTCACGCCGGCATACCTGAACGGCCTGCAGTGCGGACCGACTCCGGCGACTGAACTCGAACGGCAGCGAAAACTCGAGCAATACCTGAACGAATTCCGACTCGAAACCACCTAAATCTTTCCTGCTTGTTTCGAAACTGAGATTTGAGGTCTGATTGGAGTGAAATTTAACAAGAACACATCCCTCTTTTATAGTCACAACTAGGGCACCGGTTACAATTTCACCCATTGATTATGTTTCTTTAATTCGAAATTAAACACAATCATCCAATCGTTTCGAGTTCCACCCACTGCTAATCGTTCCTGGAGATAAGATCGAACTAATAAGGCCATTGAAGGGGTTGAACTCTTCCGACTCCCATGGCCAGGCGGAGGGACCTCATCAATTGAGTTAATTGATGCACTTTTTAATCCACGTTTTTAATTGCAAAGACTGCCAAGCGATTGATTTCCTATCCTACGTGGTTCTCCATCAGATTGGGATAGAACAGAACTCTAACTGTCGCTCCTCTGTAGATAGCGTTGGAGGTGCCAATATGGAGAGTATCCCCAATTTATTTTTATATAATCCCTTTAACTTGTCTTGTATTTTATAACACTAACTTTATAAACTTTATTTGTTAAAAAAAATATTTATAAAATATAATATAAGTATAATTTTTCGAAAAATAATTTATTTAATTACTTTTAACCAACATTGATTAATTATGACTTTTAGAAATATAATAGTATTTCTACATAAGTTAATAACCATTTCATATGATAACAAATTTTATAACATTTTAAAATGTTATACAATAATAACATTATGAAAATAAAATATCCAAATATTTTATTATATTAAAGGATCGAAATGTAAAATTTACATCTTTACCCTTTACAAAAATGAGGGATATTACAATAGTATCCCCTTAAAAATAGTTTCGTCCCCGAAACTAGCTTAACCTAACCCGGATCCGAACCGAAACAAAAGATAGACCTTACAAAAACGAGGGTTACTACAGTAGTACTCCCTTAAAAATAGTTTCGTCCCCGAAACTAGGTCGAGAACAATTCTGGAAAACGAACTTGGATGTCTTGTTCGGTTTCCCAAGTCTCCCACGTGACTCCATCACCCTCGTCACGAGCCCACAAAATTCTGACCAACGGAACCTCTTTATTACGCAAGCTCTTCACGCGTCGCTCTAACACTCG
Source organism: Fallopia convolvulus (assembly GCA_964016875.1). Taxonomy (NCBI): domain Eukaryota; kingdom Viridiplantae; phylum Streptophyta; class Magnoliopsida; order Caryophyllales; family Polygonaceae; genus Fallopia; species Fallopia convolvulus. Next base: position 43,709,802 of record OZ024721.1, read on the forward strand.
AACAGGCTTTTCCTCATACGTACCATCAGCCTGTATCTCTACATCCTCATAGTTCAAGACATGAGAATCATCTGGAACATATTTCCGAAGCAGCGACACATGAAACACGTTATGAACGGGGTGAGCAGATGGAGGCAAAGCAAGACGATATGCTAAGTTGCCAACTCGCTCTAGTATCTCAAAGGGTCCAACGTATCGAGGATTGAGCTTTCCTCGTTTACCAAAACGAAACACACCCTTCGATGGTGAAACGCGAACGAATACCTTTTCACCCACGTCAAACTGAACTGGACGCCGCTTGAGATCAGCATACGACTTTTGACGACTTTGCGCTGCAAGCATCCTTTGACGTATGAGAGCCACTTCAGCAGCAGTTCTCTCAACTAACTCTGGTCCAAGCAAAATCTTATCAGCAGCTTCATCCCAACAAATTGACGAACGACACTTCCGACCATACAAAGCCTCAAAAGGAGCCATTTTAATCGTCGAATGCCAACTGTTGTTATAAGTGAACTCTATTAAAGCCAATTTGTGCTCCCAACTGGTAGAACGATCGAGTACACAAGCCGTGAGCATGTCTTCAAGTGTTTGAATAGTCCGCTCAGATTGGCCGTCAGTTTGAGGATGAAATGCAGTGCTAAAATGCAACTCCGTACCCATGGCCTTGTGTAACTCCTTCCAGAATCGGGACATAAAACGACCATCACGATCGGATACAATAGTCTTTGGTGTCCCATGTAACGTACAATCTCTTGTACGAATACCTCAGCAAGCTTTTGAACTTCCCATTTCATCCTAATAGGAATAAAGTGTGCACTTTTGGTGAGTCTGTCAATTATGACCCAAATAGCGTCTTTTTGGCCTTGATTTTTAGGAAGACCCGAGACAAAGTCCATGGCAATATCTTCCCATTTCCACTCAGAAATCGGTAAAGGTTGCAACTCACCACCAGGTCGCTTATGTTCGATTTTGACCTTCTGACAAACTAAGCATCGTGCCACAAACTCGGCCACATCTTGCTTCATGTTGGGCCACCAGAATTTCTTCCGTAAGTCTTTGTACATCTTACTCGACCCTGGATGCACAGAATAAGCAGAGGTATGCGCTTCTCACAAAATAGAAGTTCGGAGATCTTCAACTGCAGGCACACAAATCCGGTTTTGAAACCACAATGACCCGTCGTCCTGAATTATGAAACCAGGTGCTTTTCCATCTTGCACCTCACTACTGATTTTGATCAACACAACGTCTTCGACCTGGTGCTCTTTAATCTGATTCAGTAATTCAGCCTGAATCTCAAGCATATTCAAGCCGCCCTGTTGTCTACCAAACCACACTTCAATTTCACAACTGATTATTTCCTTCTGCAACTCTGGCTGGGTGGTGAGCATAGCCACCATAGCTTCTTGAGTGGTCTTACGACTCAGTGCATCAACGACAACGTTGGCCTTGCCTGGATGATACAACAACTCGATGTCATAATCCTTAATCAGCTCTAACCACCTTCGTTGTCTCATGTTCAACTCTTTCTGTGTGAACACATACTTCAACCTCTTATGATCGGTGAATATTTGGCATTTGACCCCATATAGATAATGTCGCCAAATTTTAAGAGCGAACACTACATCGGCCAATTCCAAATCATGCGTTGGATAATTCACCTCATACGTCTTAAGCTGACGAGAGGCATAAGCGATTACCTTACCATTCTGCATGAGCACACATCCCAACCCTTGCTTAGACGCATCGCTATACACCACATACTCGTCTGACCCATCAGGTAAAGTCAAAATTGGAGCACTAGTCAGGCGCTTCTTTAACTCTTGGAAGCTCGCTTCACACTTCTCATCCCAAATGAACTTCTTATGCACCTTACGAAGCAAATTGGTCATAGGCAGAGCGATCTTAGAGAACCCCTCTACAAACCGTTGATAGTAACCTGCTAAGCCGAGAAAACTGCGCACTTCCTTCACATTTTGTGGTTGTTTCCACTCCGCTACTGCTTGTATCTTCTGAGGATCAACCATCACACCTTCTTGATTGATGACATGCCCCAGAAAAGCAACTTCTCCCAGCCAGAAATCACACTTAGAGAGCTTAGCATACAACTGATTGTCTCTAAGGATCTGTAGGGCAATCCTCAAATGCTCGGCGTGAATCTCCTTACTGGGTGAATAAATCAAGATGTCATCGATGAATACCACCACAAACTTGTCGAGGTAGTCTTTGAAACAACGATACATCAAGTCCATGAATACCGTTGGAGCATTAGTGAGTCCGAACGGCATAACCACAAACTCATAATGACCATATCGTGTACGGAATGCAGTCTTCGGTATGTCTTCCTCACGGATTCTCAACTGATGATAACCAGACCTTAAGTCTATCTTAGAAAACACTTTAGCTCCACGCAGTTGATCCAGAAGATCATCAATTCTCGGTAACGGATATTTATTCTTGATGGTAACCTTGTTCAACTCCCGATAATCAATGCATAAACGGAAGGTTCCATCCTTCTTCTTGACAAATAACACTGGTGCACCCCAAGGAGAGGCGCTTGGTCTAATATACCCTTTCTCCAACAGTTCTTCCAACTGCTTCTTCAACTCCTTCATCTCCACTGGAGCCATTCGATAAGGCGCTTTAGAAATAGGCCTGGTTCCTGGCTCCAGGTCAATAGAAAACTCCACACTTCGGTTTGGCGGTAATCCTGGAATCTCCTCAGGAAAAACATCCGCAAAATCTTGCACCACTGGAATCTCCCCGACCTCCACAACTTTCTTCTTCGGCGACTCTAAGAAACATAAGAAGTCGGTACAACCCTGACGAAGCAACTTGCCCGCCTTCATGGCACTAATTAACTTCTCATTATCGTCGTCGCGGAAACCCTTGAATTTACATACGTGCTTGCCACCAGATGTTACAATCACGGTTCTAGTATTAAAGTCTATTATAGCCCCGTGACGGTTCATCCAATCCATCCCAAGAATTAGATCATAGGGAGCCATTGGAATACAGATTAAGTCGGCATCAAACTTCTTTCCTTGAATACTAATCGGAAAGTTACTAAGCAATTTGGTACTGGTAATCTTCTCCCCATTAGGGAGGCCTACAACAAATGGCTCACACGTTGCGTTACATTTTAGTCCTAGGTCTTCCACATAGGTTTCAACAATAAATGAATGGGTCGCACCCGTATCAAACAACAACAACGCAGATATGGAGCGGAGAGATAGAGTACCTTGCGTAATCGGCGCATCAGGCTCGTCAGTGCGGCGGATGGTGTACAACCTTTGGCCTTGACTAGCTGACGTCATGGGGCCCTTTCCCTTATTATGAGCGTTTGACTGCATTGACTCAGCCTTTGAACCTCCGGTCTGACCTCTGTTTCCCTGAGGACCCGTTCCTTGCCTACCTTGGGATGGCTCACTACCTTTCCTGCGACAATAAACTTGCATATGGCCATCCCGCCCACACGAGTAGCAAATCCGCTTACGCTTGGTACAATCCCGGTTAAGATGATCTATCTCACCACAGTTGTGGCACACAATCTCCCCTTTCTGCTGAACCGACTGTTGGGAGAACCTTGATTGTGTAGAACCTGACTTGGCCGTTTTAGAACGATCATACTGAGATGGAGGAGTTGGTCTCTTAAAACCACTGAATTGGGAACCAGATTGCGGTGGTTTTCCCCAACTCTTCATCTTCCTAGCAGATTCATCTAATGTCACTTCCAACTTGTAAGCTTTGTCCACATACTCCTCCAAGGTGGTACAGGCATGATTCACCATGTGTTGCTTCACTCTCGGATTCATCCACTCATGGAACTGTTCTAATTTCTGAGACTCGGTATTCTGGCCCAGCACATTGCAGCAGGTGATTAAACTTGATTGCAAGCTCAGGTACTTTCAAACCCTCAGTCTTCGGGTGTAAAAATTCTTTCAACTTCTCTTTCCTCATAGCCGTGGAGAAGAAACGGGCGAACATCTTATCTTTAAAAAAATGATTCTGTTTACTAAAACAAAACGGGATTTGATTGAATATTAAAAATGGATAAAATAAAAGTTCGGTTATGTTACAGATAAGATTCTATTTGTAGATTGCACAAAGAAATTGATTTGGTTGTTATTTTCTTCAAAAAAAAAACAATTTCAGTTAAAAAAAAGGGAGATTCGGATCTTAAAAAAAAATATATAAAAAAAATTAAGTATGTAAATTCGGTTGGTCTTTTAATCAAATGTGTATGGAGGTTTGGAATTAAAATTTTGTTTTATAGGATGATTTACTACAATTAGACTTCATGGGTGTTTACAATAAAATTATGAAATTTGACGGGCCTTTTAAGTAAGAGATATTAATAATAAGGTGTTCTTAGCATAAAATGTAATTATTCTTGTAAAGTAGAAACTATACTTTCTTTTAAAATAAATTAAACAATCTTGAGTTAATATATGTTAAGAGTTAATTTAATATTATGATAAAAATAAATAATTTGCATGCCATAGTTCATTATATTAATAAAAAGGATATTATTAATATAATGTGCAAGTTTATAATAATTTTAATAAACTTAGATCTTTTGTGGTTCCTTTAAAATCAACATTCTCGAATTAGCAAAATAAATTGACGACAATTTATTTTGTGGTTGATTGAAACAGGAACAAGTCCAAATTGTAATCGCGAGTAATTTCTGTTCGTAGTCAATTATCATCAAAATCAAGGCAAGTGAAATCGGTTCTGTTTTCGCATTCGTTTCCTAAGCATGATTCATATCGATCATGATGTTTTTAAATATATGTTGGGAATCTCTGTGCGAATAAAATTGAACATAGGATTGTTTTACATTCCTAGATTTAATGACTGTAATTCCTAGTCATATTTTAGGCTGCATTAGTTATGGATGTAGGCCTTATTGCTCTGTGTTGCTGTGTGTATTTGTATTTAGGCTCCACTGTAAGGAGTAGAATGCAAAGTCTTATCAATTATATTATATAAAATGTTTAATTCTCGCTAGGTCGTTTTGTTTAAAACCCTAGCTAAGGTCATGACCCATACCCCTCAACTGTTGAGGGGCGTTCGCACTTTTAAGTGCCATGGGACGTAGGTGCCCGTATATCGTAAAGTAGTACTCCGAGACTTTGTCTCTCATAATTAAAACCTAATAATCCAAGTGGAATTGTTATTAAACGCTTAAAAGCAACTCAGATAAGTGTACTCGTACACAAATTAATACGGATAGGATGGTTAGTACAAAATGGGAAACCATCCTCGCTCTCGGATTTCGTTGTCATCTGGTTCCAATCTGAATTTGGACAACACGTATGCGGTGAGGTTGGTTGAGGTGCGCGGGGTCAACGAGAGTTTAATGAACCAACTATAACGATCTGTGTGTAACAACATTCCCAACATATCTGCATTAAAAGTCTGAGGCGTCACCCTTAGTGACGGTCTCATCTTTCCTCTTCTGAAAATTCATAACGTTTTCCTGGAAGGAAGTAGCTATTAGATTTCGGCCGGCTTTAATTCGGATTCCGATTTCAGTAACTACACTCTCTTCCTAAATAGGAACCACCTTAGAAAACCCACTTGCTTAGTCTGTCACAAGACTAACCCGACCGTTTATTTTTCCTTGCATGGTCGGCTGGTGTCAACCGTATTTCCGTTTCGGCACATCAGGAGGAGGAGTCGTAATCAAGGATTGAAGGGGCATCTTTTGGAGTTGGACAAGTTCGTCGTGCTGCCTTTACAGTTTAATTCGCTTCCGCATAGTTTTCGTTTTGCTTCCGCATATTAAATAATTTTGGTGTAAATGGATCCTCGGCTTGTGAGGACCATTCATAATATTTATTACAGTTTGGTTGTAAACAATGCTATCGATTTATGTAATGTTTTGCTTCCGCATCATTTAAAGTTTATGGTTAAGTTCTGTAGTTACTATAAGCCTTGGGTGACTTCGAGAGTTTAATCTCGAGGTCACTGGCGGTAATATCCCTGTGTAAAAAGGGGGTGTTACAGAATATCTTTCAATCTATTAGCCAACACCTTTGAGATTATCTTATAAAAGAACATTGCATAAGCTAATAGGGCGAAGATCTTTCATACACGATGGATCAGTCACTTTAGGAATTAAAGATATGAAAGTATGCTTTAGTTTTTCTGGAAAAGGGGCACCATTCAAAATATTCTACACAAAGTTAATAATTTCAGTCCCAACAATATGCCAGTGTTGTTGGAAAAACAACGTTGACATACCGTCCGGACCGGGAGATTTTGTAGGATGCATTGAAAAAAGCGCTAAGCGTACCTCCTCTCCGGTAAATGGATGCAGAAACTGAGAGTTATCCCCCTCCGTCAATTTAGGCGATATTCCTTGAGGAGCCGAATTAGTATGAGGGTCATGATCGGTTTTAAAAGTTCTGAAAAATACTTCACCGCCACCCTTGTCTTACTCACTCTACTCCTCCATTCCATTCCTTCCTCATCAACTAATCTGCGAATTTTATTTCTTTTCCTTCTCCCATTCGCTTTTTTTATGAAAAAAGGAAGAATTTCGGTCACCCCATCTCAATTAATTAGCTTTTGCTCGTTGGAACCATAACAACTCCTCCTTTGACATTATCTCTCTCTCTTGTTTTTCTAACTCTCTCCTACGCCCCACCCATTCACCTCTCATTCCCATATTCTGTAGCCTCCTAAGCTCATCCCTTACTTTCTCCAACCGATGTAACACGTTTCCAAATTCTCTCCTGTTCCAATCACGGAGCTCACTCGCACATCGCTCTAGTTTCCCCATTACTCCACCTTCTCTGTTGGCCACACTTGGATTCTTCCAACTATTGTCAACAACAACTTCACACCCCTCATTATGTACCCACATGGCTTCAAACCTAAAAGGTTTCAGCCCCCTAGAATACTCTTCCTCCCCTTCTTCGCATTTGAACACTTCTTTGATAATCGGGAGATGATCGGAACCCATTCTTTCAAGATTACGAACATTTCCGCCCGGGAATAACTCAAACCATTTCTCATTTGCCACTCCCCTATAAAGCTTCTCCTGTATAAACTCATCCCCTATACGCCCATTATCCCACGTGAAAGACGCTCCCGAACTCCGAATCTCACTCAGCCCACACCAGTCCAACGCTTCACTGAACGCCATCATATCACCCCAGCCCGGCTCCAAACCACCCTTCTTTTCCTCCCTCCTTAAAATTTGGTTAAAGTCCCCAGCACAAAGCCAGGCTTCATGCGAATCGTCGTTCAGTCTTTTAAGTAAAGCTCAAGAGTGATGTCTCTCCTCCCTATTTCTCCAACCATAAAACCCCATAAATCTCCAACTCTTCCCTTCCTTCTTATCCTTTACCAAAGCATCAATATGGTGCCTAGCATAGGATTGAACATTAACATCCACTCTCGAATCCCACAATAGACTCAGACCTCCCGATTTGCCCAAGTTATCTACTGAAAAACACCCTTCAAAACCTAGTTTTCTCCTAACCTCCTCCATCCTTTTACCATCACATTTTGTCTCCATAAGAAAGACAACCAATGGGGTCTCCCTCCTCACTAAACTAGTGAGTCTCCCAACTGCACGGGCCGTCCCCAATCTCCGACAGTTGTAACATAAAGTACTCATTGGTTTCGGCAAGAGAGACCTCCCGTCTCTCCCGCCGATATCAACTTCTTTTGAGTTTTTCCACACTCTCCCTCAATTTCCATCAGATCACCCTCCCCCATTTTTCTTTTTATCTCTTTTGAATCTCCCTCATTTGCACTGAAATTCCCCTCCCTTGCCCTACGTTTCCAAGTTTTCTTTCTTCCATCTTTCTCACTCCCTCCAATCTGGGCCCCTTGTTTTCCCATTTCATTCACCCTCTCTCCCCCCCTTTAAAGATCCATCACCCTCCTTCCTAGTCGTTTTTTCCCCTTCCATTTTCTTTTCGACATTCACAGTAGCATTCTCTATATTTTTACTACTTCCCTCCTCCAAAACTTTTGGGTCTCCCTCATTCCCCTTCACCCCTCCTCCTTCTTTTGTTGGTTCCAACGTCAGCTCTCCAACCTTCTGGCTCACTTCATCTGCTCCCTCAGTTTCTCCTGTACTCTCTTCCTCATTCTTTTCATCCGTACCGTCCAACAGACCATGCAGAGAACGTCGTGCACCCACCTTCTTACCCTTTTCAATAACCTTTCCCTGACCCTCTTTCCATTCCTTTCCCCCTTTTATGATAGCTAAATCTCTCTCCCTTTCCACCAACTCCCTATGATGAGGTTTTTTGATAGGAGAGGCTCTCAACCAATCCCCATATTCCCCATGAAACTCCTTAGCTTCTTCATTGTCACAATCCATTTCTACATGCCCTAACCTCCCACAAGAATAGCAGAAATTAGGAAGGCGTTCATATTTAATCTCCAACCATATCCTCTTCCCCCCCAATTTTCAGCATTAATCCCCTTCGGAGAGGCTCAACAAGTCGATCAACACCCTCAACCGAATAAACTTTGCATACCGCAGCATCTCCGATTCCTCTACTTCTACGAGACCTCCAAACACTTGCCCTATTGCCTCCGCTGTTGCCATGTTCATCGCTTCAAGAGGCAAGCCATAGATTCTTATCCAAAACGGGATCCTATCTATCACCATCTCCGAAGGCTGCTCCATCCCTGGTTCCTTCAATGCAAGCAGCGATCTATCAAAAGCCCATGGCCCTCCTTTTATAACCCTCTCCTTCTCCTCCAAATCTCCGAATTGGAACAGAAAGAGATTGTTACGTAATTCACGAAACACAACGCCATCTTTTAATCGCCACGCACCTCGCATCGTCGCATTTAGGGAATACGAGTTAAAAGGGCGATTCGTCAGTAGTGTTCCAACCAAAGCCAATGACGGTCTAGTGACCGCCTCAGAATGTTGAACGCTACCTTCCACTTCCACACATTCATCCTCCGTTAACAATAAATCACGTTTCTTGGCCTCCATTCTTCAGAACTAAGTAACCGATCACGATCTCAGTACAGACCCGATGAAGCCCGCACGATGACGGCGGGGAGACCCTAGCTTTCACAGCCAAATGCCAGAAAGAAAGATCAAGACGATCGGAGAAAGTCATAGGACGATCGCCGATAACGCTCTCTTTTACTAGGGTTTGGACTTACTTAACCTTTATGGTAATTTCTACCCCTACCTACTATTTAGAAATTCAACTTCAATCATCTTTGTACACCGAACATCTAAAACAATTATCTACGAAAATAAGTTTTGAATTTCAGGTAATAAATAAGTTTCCGCTTCTGTTGAAACTCGAAATAATACGCATCATAAACGGGATTATTTAAATACTAACTCTCAGGATTTCGTACAACGAAATGGTTTTCATACGTAGATTATTCATCCTCCCCTTCCTTTAGCTGATTGTTTTGTAATCCTCACTCGGAGATCAAACACATCGAATCTAGGTATAGGAAAAGATTCCTAACCCGGAGAGGTTTTTCGATCCTTAAGATTGCATCATAACCTTGCTATATAGGCTCAAAATATATACAACCCCCCTATACTCGTGCAAATTGGTCATTTAGACACCTCACCTTTGATTTGGACCTATTGAGCACTTAAACTTAACAATTTGCACCTATTAAACACCTAATCACTGACAATCTTGTTGAGTGTAACAAACGTGCGCTGAAATACCCTAATTTTTTGTCCACATGTGTGCCACATAAGCCTATTTTGCCACATAAGTATAATTTATGCCACATAAGCCTATTTTGCCACCATTAATTTAATAAAATCAGAAAATACAAAAAAAAATACAAAAAGGAAAAAAATTATAGAATTCATCTGTAATTCTCATTCTTCTATTACTCGTTTTCCCTGGCCGGCGAGACCAGCTTCGACCAGGTCCACCCACCACCACCGCTATCCGCCCACCACCGCTACCATGATCCACCCCCACCCCCGCTACCCACCCACCACCGCCACCCAGATCCACCCAGCACCACCGTGGCTGTCAAAGGACGCACTGCTTGACGAATCGGTGGGCGGATTCCGACCAATTTCTGGCTCTAATTGAGAAGACTCCGGGGCTTGAGTTCGCCAAAATGGACGGACTCAGACCTAATCAGTTGAATCTCTTGCATCTGAATGATTTTCACCACAAATCCATTTTAGAAAATCAAGATCTTGGACAATAAAATGAGAGACGATCTTCTACAATATAGGTATTTTGATCTCTTGATTTTGACAACTTAAGTATATGATTGAATGAATGTGTGATTCGTCGTGGCTTTAAATCTTAATTGTGATATCAATGTTGTTCACTCTATGAAGCATTAATGAACTTGATTTCTTCTTTCTTTAATTCCCGTGTGTGCATTTGTAAAATTGATAAACTGAAATGATGTTAAGATTGCTTATAATTTTTCTGGTGCAAAGATAATTTCATAAAATAACTCTTAAATAGGGCTTTTTTGTAAACCATCTCAATTTTCTTAAAAAAATCCAATTGTGAGGGCGGTAGCAAAGTACGAGGGAGAAGAGGAGGAAGAACAGAGCTTGGAGACAATGCAGATAACCCAATCGTTTGGTAGGCCGTCAAAGGGATGTTGATGAAATCCGAAATGAAAGGCTCACTAGAAGACAAGAAACGAGATTATTATATTCGAAAGTGCAAATACTTGCTTCTTTATTTATGATTTTCTTTACATCGAGGTTTACAAGCCAACGAGGCTAACAGATTATTTGAGAATTACACCCTAGACCTCCTACGATTATCCGAGATCTCGACCTAACAATGTCCGAGATCTCCTAGTTGCTAGCTAGCTCTAAGTGTCACTTGCCGGTCCCTTTGAGCGAGGTTGAGTTGCGGAGTCTTTGATGTGAGGTAGAGCGAGGTGTAAGAGGCTTGCGAGGTGGTGTAGCGAGGTCTTTGATGTGAGCGGAAACTCTGTGAGACTTGAAGTCTTTTTGTGGACTTCACTTATCTATAGCGAGGCCTTTTAACGGTGTTTCGATCACGTCGATCTTCAACGAGCAAGAAAGTTCTTGAGTTCAAGATGTTTTTGGACCCCTTTTCCATACGAGAATCTCCTCTATTTATAGAGGATTGGGGAGTCGAGTTTTGGTCGTTGTCCGATGTGGGACGCCCGAGATCAAGGGCTCTGATTGGCCTAGAGGCGAGGCAGCCGGTGATTGGCTCGAAGAGCGGCGTTCGCTGAGTGGTCATGGTGGGAGGGCGCAAGTAGAGTCGGTTACGAGGTCGAGACCTCACTCCGAGGTCGAGGGGGACCTCGTGGGGTAGGAATTTTGTTAAAATAAGAGGCGGGTATGGTTGTGGGCCCCAGAATCATCCTCGGGGGTCCCTTTGACCTGGTTTGACCCTCATACCTCGGGCCCACCTCTTGCTTCGCTATTTTGAGCATCATCACAACCCCATGACCTGGGGACCTCGCCCCGAGGGTCGCAGGGCATAAGTTCTCAAAGATTGCGGGGTGCGAGGCTCTGAGAGGTGGGTAGGCATTTTGCGAGGCTTCAAGGGTCTCCGAGGTTCCTGGGGAGCATCTTGCGAAGCCCTCCCTTTGCGAGGTTCTACACTTAGCTTTTCTTTGGTTGGAAAAGGTAAAGCTTTTCTGGGCTTGCTCTTCGTGTTTTGCTTAATGGGCCGCGCAGGAGGGACATGCCCAATAAGCCTAACTGGGTAGAGGAGGCCCAAGCCTGCCCTTTATAAGTGCGTACTTCACACGCCTCCCCATTTATCTCTTCTTCCCAGATTTTCGCCTTCTCTCTTTCTGTCTTTTTGGCTTCCTGCGAACGGTTTCTCCAGACGGTTTCCGGCGAGCCTCAGCCATCTTCCGGTTGCACCACCACCTCCTCCTTGTCGATTCTGAACAAGTAAGTCTTCGACTTTTCTTCTCCCGCTTTTTGTTTGCTTTTGATTTCTTCCTGCTTGTTTTTTGTGCCGTGTTTTGGAGAGGCGATGGAGTGTCGCCTGGTGTTTCGCGCCGACATCACGGTGGCGAAACATCGGTGGTGAGGTCGGCGTGAGTTTCCGCCTGCTTTTTCTCGCCGTTTTTCCTTTGCTCCTTTCTCTTCTTTTCTCTTTCGTTTCGTCTTGTGCCCTAGCGGGCAGTGGTTGCCCCTTGGGGTTTCGCACCGGCGACAAGGTGGCGGGACGTTGGGGTGAGGGTGGAGAACGCCATGCACTCGGATTCCTCGCCCTCCAACCGACGGTTTTCTCTTTTTATTTTTCGGCGGTTTTGAATTTTGAAGCTCTTGGAAACCCAAACGTCCTGACGGCTGATTGATGGGACGTTAGGGTCTCCACCGCCGTTCTCCACCGCTGGCTTCCATTTCATCTTCTCTTTCCTCTTTCTGGCGCTTCGACTTTTTCCTTTTTGGCGCTTTGACTTTTTCCTTTTTGGCGCTTCGACTTCTCCCTCGCCGTCCTATCTTGTCAGAGTAGCCCCTAGGGTGCCACGTGGCTCCTCGCCTCTTATGATCCGGAATTTCTCTTTCTCACGAGGTTATGACCTCGCACTGCTTTTCTTCCGAGGTTGCGACCTCGCACTGCTTTTCTTCCGAGGTTGCAACCTCGCACTGCTTTTCTTCCGAGGTTGTGACCTCGCATTGTTTTTTCTTGGTTATAGTGTCCGACGTCTCAATGCTTCTTTCTTTTCCAGGTGCTAGCCTTCCGCGGCCTGGACATCGTTCTTTTCATGCCTAGGAGAGCCTCTGCTAGCCCCTCGCCCGGCTTCACTTTCAGAGTCCAAGAGGGTTTTTACGAGGAGGTTTCGGAGTCCGCGGGAAGCGTAGAACTCAGCGACTCTCAGAATCCGAGGTCCCCTTCGCTGGTTTTCAGCGAGCCTTCTTCAAGCGACTCCGAGGTCTCTATTAATTCACGCTTCTCCCATCTTCGAACGTCGTCGGGCGTTGAAATGGCTTCGCCTTCCACCCCAGACGAGGTTGTTACTGAGGTCGAAGCGCGGCCGGTTGTGGGAACGACCTCGGCGCCGCCTCCTTACGTGCCTCCGAGCTTCCCTGTGGCGTATATTACCGACGCCATGTCCCGTGTCCCGAGCGTCCTGGAGGAACGGATCCCCATGACCCCGGGTTCCGTCGAGGCTCGTTTATCCGAGGGGGTGGCCACCGAGCTCGAGCTGAAGGACCTTGCCGACATCGCCAAGGACTTTGCTTGGCCCGAGGGGGTTGAGCTGGCGCTTCCCGAGGAGGGGGGGCACTCCTTGGCATCTTACGACAGGTGCGTGGTTGTGCACCTCTTCAGCCTTCAGGCTGCCCTTGGCCCAGCATATCGTTGATTATCTGTGGGCCATGAAGATCTGCCCCGCACAGTTGTTTCCGAACGCTTGGCGGTTGCTGTGTGCCTACACGATTCGCAGTCGCGAACTTGGGGACGGACCGAGACATGACTTCCTGTCGGCTTTATTCCTAGCGAGGAGAGACACTCGGTCCCGAAGACTTATCAACCTTAGCACGCCGCTTATCAAGATCACCACGGCCCCTTCGAACGTTGGGCCGTGGAAGCCGAATTGGTTCTTGGTTCGCGCCCCCACCGGGAGATATCTCAATTTTCCTGTAACGCCGGGCGAATTCGTTCGGTGCGTAACCCCACTGGAGGTTGATGAGCTCAAGGCGCTCAGGGTCCGATACGCCACAGCGAGTCAGGCACCGTTTCAGGTGTATCTTTCTCAGGACCAGCTTGAGCGGGCTGGTCTGAGCCTCAACCTCCCTCCCAGCGAGGGAAAAGAGGGTACTCAATCTCTTTCCTGACATTCCTTGATTCGATTTTTTCTTTTTGAAGTTGAGGAGCGAGGTTTATAACCTCGCTGGCTTATTTTGTCTTATTACTGCCATTAACTTGTTTCTTGCTTTTCTTATCTAATTTTCTCGTCCCTTTTTTTTTGTTCTGACAGTGAACCTACTCGGCGCTCTTACCTCGAAGTCACAGGGCAAAAGGCCTGTGACTTCTTCCTCCAATGCTCTGAGACCCCAGGGCCAACTTGGGGTCGTCATAAAGGATCCGACCTCGCAGGCGAGGCCTCCCGGCCCGCAAAGCAAGACGACAGCCCCGACGCTGAAGGCGCCGGCGGTGAAGACGAGCGGGGGGGGGGTGGCGTCCAAGGGGGACGCTGCGAGGACGTCCTCCCATCACTCTCGAGGATCTGGGGATAAGGTCGGGTCCAAAAGGAAGGAAGACGGTTCTCCCCGGGGGGAGAAAAGGAAGAAACGAAAGGAGGATGGGCAGGGGGAAACCCCGGGGGGCGTGATGGTCGAACGCCCAGGGCCCGCGAGCCGAGTCATCTCGGCCACCGGGCCTCCTGTCGAGAAGTTCCATTGCCCTGGTCCTTCCCGGGGCGTGTCCGAAGACTGGGACAGGTCAGCCTGGACCGACGAGGTTGCATGGGCCAACAACCTCTCGGAGGCAGCCCTCAACGATGAGATCCTCCGCTACTCCGCGATGGTATGTCTTGCTCTTTTTTGTTCATCATTTTTTATTGGCTTTACTATTCTTGTTCTTGTTTTAACGTGCTCTTTTATTGCTGCAGAATACCTTCTTCGTGAACTACAACTGCGGCCGCGTCATCCTCCTCCATAGGAATTTGGGTAGGATGGAGGCGAGGCTCCAAGAGCGGGACGCCGAGATCGAGAAGAAGGGAAAGAGCCTCGCAGAGGCCGAGAAACGCGTTCGCGCCGCAGAGATCGCGGCAGCGGACGAGGCCAAGGCCGCCTCGAGGGTCAAGGAGGAGCTGAGGAAGGCGAGGGAGGAGAACAAGGATTTGAAGTACGAGAACGGGGATTTCAAGGACGAGGTCGCAAAGCTCAAAGGCCAGCTACCGAGGAGCACCAATTCTTCAGAGAGAAGGAGGCGGAGCTTGGGAAAGCTGAGGAGGAGGTTACCAGGCTCCAAGGGCGTGTTGTTGAGCTCAGCAAGGAGCTGGATCTCGAGGGGCCCAGGTATGTGAAGTCCGAGGCCTTTCAGGCCGAGATGGTGGAGAGTGTGAGGAAGATGTTCCAGCAGTCCGTCAGGATGGGGGTTAAGCAGGCGGTCGCGAAGTATGGGCACATCGACCCCCGCATCAAGTTCTTCATCCCCAACTCTTAGGAGACTATGGGGGAACTTGAAGGGGAAGAGCCTGAGGGAGAGTGCGAGTTCTTTCTCAATGAGGATGGAACTGTGGCTAGCGAGGCGCCTACCGTGGCAGCCATCGCTCAGGAAGATGCGCCTAGCTCCCAGTCTTCTGCCATCGCCGCCCCTGCCCTAGAGACGCCCCAAGGACCTACTGCTCAAGCCCCTGAAGATCCTCCGAAGACCTCCGACCCTGCCGCCGAAGCCTCGAAGATGTAAAGGATGTCGTTGTCTGCTTCTGTTTTTTTTTGTTTTGTTGTTTTGCTGGTGGCCCTGCGGGGCCTGTAATTAAACATCTGGGCACACGTGCCCCAGCTTTTTATGTTATTTTCCTTACCTTATGATTGCTTGTTTGTTCTAGCTTTCTCGTATATGCTCGCACATATTATCTACCCAACCCCATGGCCCGAGTGTCACAACTATTGTGGTATTCGGGCCACATCGGGTGTTTCTGATTATGTATCGAGATCTCGAGCTTTGCTCGGATTTTTACAACAATTCGCCGAGGTCCCGAGCCTTTTTCAGACTTCGCACAACGACTGTGCCGAGGCCACGAGCGGGAAGCGAGGGATGGATTTAACGAAATTCTCCAACACCACACGGGAAGCGAGGTTTGGGTTCAACGAGATTCTCCAACACCTCGCGTGAAGCGAGGTTTGGACTTTTAACAAAAATTTCCATCCCCAAGCGGGAAGCGAGGGATGGACTTAACAAAAATCTCCATCCCCAAGCGGGAAGCGAGGGATGGATTTAACAAAATTCTCCAACACCTCGCGTGAAGCGAGGTTTGGATTTAACGAAAATCTCCAACCCCAAGCGGGAAGCGAGGGATGGACTTAACGAGATTCTCCAACACCTCGCGGGAAGCGAGGTTTGGACTTAACGAAAATCTCCAACCCCAAGCGGAAAGCGAGGGATGGATTTAACGAAATTCTCCAACACCACGCGGGAAGCGAGGTTTGGGTTCAACGAGATTCTCCAACACCTCACGTGAAGCGAGGTTTGGACTTTTAACGAAAATCTCTAACCCCAAGCGGGAAGCGAGGGATGGACTTAACAAAAATCTCCAACCCCAAGCGGGAAGCGAGGGATGGACTTAACGAGATTCTCCAACACCTCGCGGGAAGCGAGGTTTGGACTTAACGAAAATCTCCAACCCCAAGTGGGAAGCGAGGTTTGGACTTAACGAGATTCTCCAACACCTCGCGGGAAGCGAGGTTTGGACTTAACGAAAATCTCCAACCCCAAGCGGGAAGCGAGGGATGGATTTAACGAAATTCTCCAACACCACGTGGGAAGCGAGGTTTGGGTTCAACGAGATTCTCCAACACCTCGCGTGAAGTGAGGTTTGTACTTTTAACGAAAATCTCCAACCCCAAGCGGGAAGCGAGGGATGGACTTAACAAAAAATCTCCAACCCCAAGCGGGAAGCGAGGGATGGATTTTTAACGAAAATCTCCAACCCCAAGCGGGAAGCGAGGGATGGACTTAACAAAAATATCCATCCCCAAGCGGGAAGCGAGGGGATGGATTTAACGAAATTCTCCAACACCTCGCGTGAAGCGAGGTTTGGACTTAACGAAAATCTCCAACCCCAAGCGGGAAGCGAGGGATGGACTTAACGAGATTCTCCAACACCTTGCGTGAAGCGAGGTTTGGACTTAATGAAAATCTCCAACCCAGAGCGGGAAGCGAGGTTTGGACTTAACGAAAATCTCCATCCCCAAGCGGGAAGCGAGGGATGGACTTAACGAGATTCTCCAACACCTCGCGGGAAGCGAGGTTTGGACTTAACGAAAATCTCCAACCCTAAGCGGGAAGCGAGGGATGGATTTTTAACGAAAATCTCCAACCCCAAGCGGGAAGCGAGGTTTGGGTTCAACGAGATTCTCCAACACCTCGCGTGAAGCGAGGTTTGGACTTTTAACGAAAATCTCCAACCCCAAGCGGGGAGCGAGGGATGGACTTAACAAAAATCTCCAACCCCAAGCGGGAAGCGAGGGATGGATTTAACGAAATTCTCCAACACCACGCGGGAGGCGAGGTTTGGATTCAACGAGATTCTCCAACACCTCGCGTGAAGCGAGGTTTGGACTTCTAACCCGGAGTTCTTATTTTTGAGAGAGATTTTGAAAGTCCCACAACCCTTTATTCACAAAAAGCAGTAACGGAATTCAGAGAGTTTACACGAAATATTTCTTTAACCGGTCGTCGTTCCACGTCTTACTGAGGGTTCGCCCCTCGTTGTCTTTGAGCTTAAAGGCTCCGGGAGCGACCTCCTCCCGAGGATGTATGGTCCCTCCCAGTTGGGGTCCAGTTTGCCACCTTCGGTTCTTCTCAAGACGAGATTGCCTGTGGCCAGGAACCGAGGTCTCACCTTCTTGTCGTGGTAAACTGCCACGCGGCGCTTGTATTCCCTGGAGCGAAAGTCGGCTACTTCGCGTAGCTCGTCGCGGAAGAGCAACTCGACCCTGAGATTGGCCTCGTTCTCCTTTTCATCAAAATCGAACACCCTCGCCGATGGGACCAGGGTTTCTATCGGGACTAGGGCCTCTGCCCCGTAGGTTAGGGCGAACGGCGTTTCTCCGGTTGCGCGGCGCGCGGTGGTGCGGTACGTCCATAGGACGAGCGGGAGAAGCTCTGCCCAACGACCTTGTGCCATGCCCAACCGCTTTTTTAGATCGGACAGGATGCGGGCGTTGACGTTCTCTACCTGGCCGTTGGTCTGAGGATGGGCCACGGAGGAGAACTTGAGGGTTATGCCGAGTTCTGAGCAGAATGTCCGAGTCTCTTCACAATCAAATTGGGGGCCATGGTCGGTCATGATGGTCATGGGAACGCCGAAGCGGCAGACAAGGTTCTTCCACAGAAAGTCGCAGACCTTAGTCCCCATGATCTTCGCCATTGCTTGTGCCTCAACCCACTTTGTGAAGTAGTCGACGATGACCAGGATATACCGCACCTGACCGGGGGCCTTGGGGAAGGGGCCGAGGATGTCCATCCCCCACATCGCGAAGGGGCACGGTGCGTGGATGGAGCGACGCTGCAAGGTTGGGGCGTGCAAGAGGTTACCGTGCTTCTGGCATCCATCACATCGCTGGACATAGTCCCTTGCGTCTTGCCGGAGGGTGGGCCAGAAGTACCCCAAGTGGGCGATCTTATGCGAAAGGGTTCGCCATCCGGGGTGGCCGCCACAGACCCCTTCATGGGCCTCATAGAGGATGTGCTCCGTAGACTCGGTCGGGACGCACAATAGATTGGGTTCGGCGTAGCCTCGGCGATAAAGGCAGCCACCTATGACGCAATACCGCGCCGCCTGCATTTTCAGCTTCCTGGCCTGCGCGGGGTCCTCTGGGAGGACTCCGCTCTCCACATACCGTATTATCGGGATCCTCCAATCCCCCACGGTGACAGATAGAACCTCCCTGTTCACACTCCGCGAGAGTTTTCGCTCTACCATCACGCGGTTCCCCACTTCAAGGGGAAGGGCGGATCCTAACCTCGCAAGCGCGTCTGCCTTGGTGTTCGAGGTTCGAGGGATGGACTCCACCGCGAAGGTTTCCAGGCATGATACCAAGGCTTTGACCTTTTCTCGGTACGCGGGCAGGAACCCCGTTTTGGTGTCGTACTGACCGTTGAGCTGGCGCGCTACCAGCTCGGAGTCGGTGTAGACCCTGATTTTCCGGGCCCCACTGAGGAGCGCCATCTCGATTCCCGCGATCATGGCTTCATACTCGGCCTCGTTATTGGTGGCGTCGAAGGCGAAGTTAAGTGAGTAATCCGTCTCGATCGAGGGCCCAGCGAGGAATACGCCAGCCCCACCACCGGCGTCACATCGCGAGCCGTCGACGAACACCTTCCACTCTTCTGAGCTTGTTTCTGTCTCGGGGAAAGTGACCTCCACCATGAAGTCAGCGAGGGCCTGCCCCTTCATGGCAGTTCTTGGGAGGTAGCTGATGTCGAACTCGGAGAGCTCGACTGCCCACTTCGTCATCCGCCCGGAGAGGGCGGGCTGGTGGAGGATTTGTCGAAGTGGAAGGTCAGACAGGACCTGGATGGGGTGCGCATGGAAGTAAGGGCGCAGACGCCTTGCGGAGGTCACAACTGTCAGCGCCATCTTCTCTGCTGGGGAATATCGCTGCTCCGCGGGCTGGAGCACACGGCTCACGAAATAAACTGGGTGCGTGGCCTTTCTGGTGAGCACCGCGCTGACCGTCTCGGGGCTGACGGCCACATAAAGTTGCAAGTCTTCACCCGCCAGCGGGGGCGACAGTGTGGGGAGCTTTGTCAGGAAGGCCTTTAGCTCAGAGAAGGCGAGCTCCAGATTCTCGTCCCACACGAACTTGTCATTCTGCTTGAGAGCCGCGAAAAAGGGGAGGGACCTTTCCGCCAGGCGGGAGCAGAACCTCCCAAGGTAGTTGACAGCACCGTTAAGCCATTGCACCTCGGTGCGAGACCATGGTGACCTCATGGAGAGGATCGACTCGACCTTGGCAGGGTTTACGTCGATGCCCCGTTCGCTAATCATAAAGCCCAAGAATTTTCCCGATGACACGCCGAAGACGCACTTCTCGGGGTTCAGGCTGAGACGGTTGTGCCTGAGAGTTGCGAAGACCTCAGCGAGGTCGGCCAGATGCTCCTCAGGGGTCTTGCTCCGGACAACAATGTCGTCGACATAAGCGGACACGTTCCGTCCGAGATGGCTCTTGAAAACGCGGTCGACGAGGCGTTGGAAGGTTGCCCCCGCATTCTTCAGCCCAAACGGCATGACTTTGTAGCAATAAGTGCCTCGCTGGGTGATGAAGGATGTCTCCTCCTCTTCTCGCGGGTTCATCAGGACCTGATTGTACCCCGAGTACGCGTCGAGGAAGCTCAAAACCCCGTGACCTGCGGTTGAGTCAACGAGCTCGTCGATGAAGGGCAAGGGGTAGCTGTCTTTGGGACAGGCTTTGTTGAGGTCCTTGAAATCGACGCACATTCTCCACTTCCCGCTGGATTTTTTGACAAGCACGATGTTGGACAACCACCGGGGGTATTGGACCTCGCGTATAAACCCCGCAGCCAGCAATTTTGCCACCTCGTCATTTGCGGCGCTTGCCCTTTCCTCGTTCATTTTTCTTCGTCGCTGCACCACAGGGCGAGTGGTGACGTCGACGTTCAGAGAGTGCTGGGCTACGGTCCGCGGGACACCTCGGAGGTCCTTCGTAGTCCAAGCGAACACGTCGCGGGACCCAGCGAGCAAGGCTTCTAGCGACGTCGCCGATGCCCCCGAGAGGCATTCCCCGAGGTAGATCTTCTCGGACTTGCTCTCGAAAGGGGATATCACCCTTCTTTCCAGCTCTAGAGTGAGGACTGTGAAATCCCGGACTTCGAGGTCGGCCTCGCCGGGAGATTCCACCATGAACACCAGGCATTTTTGCTTTGCAGAGGTTGCGTAGCAAACGCGACCCTCCTCCTGATTGCCCTTTACCTCTCCAACCCCGCCATCGACGGGGAACTTCATCTTCGGGTGATAGATAGAAACTACCGCCTGGAACTTCATCAAGGAGACCCTCCCAATGATTGCGTTCCACACCGAAGGCAGGCGCACCACCGTGAACTCCACCATTTCGGTCCTCCTAGTGGACCCGGTGCCGAGCGTCATCCAGAGGTCGATGAGTCCGGCCACGTCGACTTCGTCTCCCGAGAAGGAGGTGAGTTTCCCAGCGTAGGGCTTCAAGGAGGTCTCGGAGATGCCCAATTTCTCGAACGCGCCATAGTACATGATGTCCACGGAGGATCCCGTGTCCACCAGTACTCGCTTAACCATCTTTGAGCCCATCTGCGCGTGGACCACCAAGGGGTCGGAGTGTGGCATGTGAAGCCCCTCGGCATCTTCGGATGAGAAGGACAAACCTTCATGGGCGCGCGAGGTTTGTGCGATGTTGAATACCGAGGGTTCATGATGGCTTTCCCTCGCGTATCTCTTCCGCTCTGCCTGGCTTGACCCAGCCGGTGATGGTCCGCCCGAGATGGTATGGATGTACCCATCGAGCGTCGTCGCCTGTCCCGACCGGGCCTGCTTCGCGGGCGCCTGTTGCTCGACGTTGTTGTTGTTGTTAGCTTGGGTCTGACTTGGGCCTTGCGGCTCGAGGTTGGCTCCTGACGCGGGGTTGGCACGGCCCTTTTCATTTGGGTCATACGCGGGACCTCCCTTGCCTCGGTAACCCCGCGGTCTCCTGCCAAAGCAGTTCCAGCCTCCGCCACCGCCTCCACGGTGTTGTTCCGGTTATTGTTGTTGTTGTTATTGTTCCGGCTATTGTTGTTGTTTCTGTTGTTGTTGTTGTTGTTGGGGTTATGTGCCTGCGTCACATACGCATCGCGCGCGGCCGACGCGGCCACCTTTGCCTTCCCCTTGGCCTCGACGACGATCTCTTTGTCAGTTCGTGGTCGCGAGCTCTGGTTGGCGGCATCCTCGGCGTATACTTGGGCCGTGATCCGGGCGCACAGGCTTTCGTACGTCTCCGGATTCTTATAAAAAAATGCGGTTTTTGAATTCCCCGATGCGCAGGTTGCCCATGAGGGTGTCGCGCACCGACGACTCGTCGACGTGCGCGATCTCCGCCACCGCGGTCGTGAACCTTGTGAAGAAAACGCCTAAGGATTCGCTCTCCCCCTGCTCGATCCCGCGGAGGTCCCGCATGTTCTTCTTGCGCTTCCTGGAGCCGCTGAAGTGCGTGACAAAGGAATCACACAGCTGGGCGAACGAGGTCACGGAGCCGACCTTCTTGCTTGAGAACCACGTCAACGCGGCCTTTTCCAAGGTGGTGGGGAAAACCCTGCAGAATATCGCGTCATTGTAGGCATTGACGTTCATCTGGACCACGAAGTGTTTTACGTGCTCCTCGGGGTCCGCTGAACCGTCATAAAGCCCCATTTGCGGCCTCAAGAAGGCCTTGGGCATGGGCGCGTTCCGGATCGCGTCCATGAACGGGGAGGTGATCTTGGCTTCCTCCTGATTTTGGGGCGGTGGCCTCGAATTATGCGATCGAGACCTCGGGTAGTGCATCGCGCTCCCCGCTGTTTCGGACAACTATGACTCCTGCCGCCTCGATCGACGCGATCGAGACCGCGAGATCTGCATGGGATCTCGGGGAGGTCTCTTTGTTGACGAGTCGTTGGTGGAGGACTCGGGCTCATGCGCACGCCTAGGGACGAACGCGGGGACGTACTCGGAGTGCGGCTCACCCTGGGGGGGATAGGGGACGTACGAAGGGGCGAAGCCCTGCTGGTATTGCCCATAAGCCGGGTAGGGATATGGGTTCGGGGGCGCGTCGCCCTGCTCGAGGCCTTGGAATGGGAATGGATTTTGCGGGGCGGTGTACGTCCATCCCGGAGGGACCACGAACGGGCAGCCCGGAGGTCCCGCGGCTGTCCATTGCGTAGTTTCTGGCATGTTGTCGGGGTGTTGAGGGAAGAAATTATTTGGGCAAGCCATTTTGAGGGAATCGAAGCTAAGGTTTGCACGAATTGAGGAACTACTTAGGATGAAGAAGTTCCCACAGACGGCGCCAGTGATGAAATCCGAAATGAAAGGCTCACTAGAAGACAAGAAACGAGATTATTATATTCGAAAGTGCAAACACTTGCTTCTTTATTTATGATTTTCTTTACAGCGAGGTTTACAAGCCAACGAGGCTAACAGATTATTTGAGAATTACACCCTAGACCTCCTACGATTATCCGAGATCTCGACCTAACAATGTCCGAGATCTCCTTGTTGCTAGCTAGCTCTAAGTGTCACTTGTCGGTCCCTTTGAGCGAGGTTGAGTTGCGGAGTCTTTGATGTGAGGTAGAGCGAGGTGTAAGAGGCTTGCGAGGTGGTGTAGCGAGGTCTTTGATGTGAGCGGAAACTCTGTGAGACTTGAAGTCTTTTTGTGGACTTCACTTATCTATAGCGAGGCCTTTTAACGGTGTTTCGATCACGTCGATCTTCAACGAGCAAGAAAGTTCTTGAGTTCAAGATGTTTTTGGACCCCTTTTCCATACGAGAATCTCCTCTATTTATAGAGGATTGGGGAGTCGAGTTTTGGTCGTTGTCCGATGTGGGACGCCCGAGATCAAGGGCTCTGATTGGCCTAGAGGCGAGGCAGCTGGTGATTGGCTCGAAAAGCGGCATTCGCTGAGTGGTCATGGTGGGCGGGCGCAAGTAGAGTCGGTTACGAGGTCGAGACCTTGCTCCGAGGTCGAGGGGGACCTCGTGGGGTAGGAATTTTGTTAAAATAAGAGGTGGGTATGGTTGTGGGCCCCAGGATCATCCTCGGGGGTCCCTTTGACCTGGTTTGACCCTCAAACCTCGGGCCCCCCTCTTGTTTCGCTATTTTGAGCATCATCAGATGTGAGTAACCAGAGAAGAAGAAAGAAGACAAAGGATAAAACGAAAAAAAATAAAAATAAAGAAAAAACATAAAAAAGAATAAAAAGAAAATCGAAATACAAAAAAATATTAAACAATAAAAAAGAAAAAAGAAATGTAAAATTCCTTTTTTGGTAGAAAAATGTAAAATTCCTAACAAAAAAAAAGTAAAATTCCTAATCTTTATTTCATCACAAAAAATGTAAAATTCCTCATCTTATTTCATCACATGCCAAAAAACCAAAGGTGAAGTATCTATCTGACCAATTTGCACAAGTACAGGGGCTATATATGTTTTGTGCCTTGCTATATATAATGTTTTGTAAGCTTGATTTTCTTCTCACGTTCGATGTGGGACGAGAATTGCACTTGTCTACTCTGGAGATGGTGCGCTGAGGTGGCAAAACCCCAGTACATGAGAATACATGGTATTATTAGCGTTGTTGGGGCTGATCATTCTTCAAATGGGCCATGACCTTCGAACGATTATTTTAGTGGATCGAGATGGATTCTTCTTAATGGCCAAGCCCATTAACTCGTACAACATGTGTTTGCACTGCTTGTTTGCCATGATAGCCACGTTCCATTCATGCATGTACATGCTTCGAACTCATGCTTGCATTCATGCAACGCACTATCCCTCTAATACACATGTTATTTATGTATTTTGGTTTTTTGAGCCTTAACCCACATTTTGTATGATTTTACTTATTAATTATTTAGCGTTTATTTCGTGGACCATCAACTTCCACTACAACTCATATCAACTTCAATTTTAATTTCAGTTCATATTAGTTTCATAATGCCAAACGGACCCTATATAATAGGATGTTAAACACTTAAACCTAAGAAGGGTGAGTAAACTAACTCGATCCGATCCGATCTGTAATTATTCAAATCAAAATTATCCGCTTAAAATTTATCCATATTTGATCTGCTCCGAATATTTTTTTTTTCGAATGCTCGGATCTGATATGCGAGGTTTTGAGACAAATGAATATCTAATATGATATGTTTTTTAAATGAACATATAAAGAATTGGTAGAATAGAGTTAATTTACCTATATATCCTTTGGGTAAGATTACCCATGGGTATATAAGAGTGCGTTCGGTAGCCTCATTATGGAGAGCTTATGGGACTTATCACACTTTTCGATAAAAATGTTTTGTTTCACGTGTTCGGCAATATCAAGCTTACTGAAGCTTATCAGACTTATTTCGAGATCAAAAGATAATCAACGCCCCCAACCTTATCAGACTTATCGAACTAGCTTATTATTTATTTTTTAATTTTTTAGGGTTTAGTGTTTTTTTTTATTATCGGTTTTTCTAACCTATGCTCTAAGGCATAGGTTAGACTTTTCTCTTTATTTTGTTACTATTATATGCCCTTTTTGGTAATTTTTTCAAGAAAATAAACAAACATAAGCAGGGTCCTACCGAATACCCCTAACTTATTTGAAAAATAAATACCTAATTTCAACATATGCTTTCAACACCTAATTTCAATATCAACATCGATAAGATTCAGTACAGTCAGCACCATAAGTTTCAGCATTGATAAATATTTATTTGTTAAACGACAAATCAAATCTTCTACTGCCTAAATATCCTCCCTTTTACCCCTACGACGTGATTCTGTGATAAATTTCCAAATTACATTTAAAAAAAACTTAAACAATAGTAAAATATTAAAAAATATGTTCTAACCCATTAAAACAAGAGAGTATGAGAGGGAGTAGAGAAATCAGACTGGTTAAACGGACCGTAAATCAGCGGAGCGAATCTTCTGTCCCAGCTATGTGTCCCACCTCCCTATCCCAATTCTTTCTATTGGTCCACGTATTATAAGTATATAAATTAATTTTTTAATTCGAAAATTGAGTGAACGTACAGTACTTACAAATTAATCTACAGTAAAAGACCTTCCTAATCTCCCCGTAGAATTACGCCGTTCCACTTTCTCCCCCACCAGCTCCTTTGCCAGTCGCACCCTCGCATCCACGTCCCCTGTGCTACCGTGCGCCGAATTATCTAGCCTGGCCCTATCGCCACCACCTCCTCTGCCCCACCTTCTTCGCTCCAAGCAATAGAATGTCCCTCTTCTCCGTCGGCGATGCCAGTTTCTCCCCGTGCACCACGGGTCCCCTGTCCATCCTCATCAGCACCTACTCGTTGATCGTACTCCGTCAGCGTGGCCAGACAAGGCGGAGATCGTCGGCATCGAAAGCGAGATGAGGTTGGGAACCAGAGGCTTCACCGTCACATGAGTCGACAAGATTCTCCTCCAACGCCCTTTCCGACATCGTCGGGATCCCGAATCCCTACCTCTAAGCGACATGGGAGAGCTTCTTTCCACCGCTTGCTTCTTCGATGTTCTTCCTTTTTCGAATCCTCCTCTGCTTAGTAGTCATGGAAAACAATGTCGTCCTCAGAGTGAATTTGTTTTTCCACCGTTCATGTTCACGGGTTGAACAGTAGTGTAAAAAGCGATTTTTTACATTTTTTATGTGAAGATTAGAAAAGTCATTCTATTTTAAAAATCTCATTTTGCACTTGAGGTCAAACAAGTCAAACGGTGTTCACCTTCGTCGGTTTATTGAAAAGTTAATTTATATACTTATAATACGTGGACCAATAGAAAGAAATGGGACAGGGACGTGGGACACATACCTCGGACAGAAGATTCGCTCCGGTAAATCAGCTTATAATTTCCAGCTGGTTGAAAAAGGCAAACAATTGAAGTATACTCCCTCCGTTTCACAATAGTTGTTCTTAGACAAATTTGCACATATATTAAGGGGGAAAAATTCTTTCAAATTTACCCCTATTAAAAGCTACTTTATACTCTAAAAGTTGCATTGAGAAAAGTGTATATAATTAATATGGTGTAATTATTAGGGGTATAAGTGGAAAAAAAAATTATATGAACAACTATTGTGAAACAAGAAAAAAAGTGTATATGAACAACTATTGTGAAACGGAGGGAGTAATGATTTGTGGAAATCAAGTGTAAGATTGTCTTTTTTGTGAGCTTCCATGTAGATTCCCAATATATCCTCATTTGCACTCTTGACACGTACGTACAAAATTAAAGTGATCACTGATCAGATCGAGGTCTTATATCAAGTCAATCAATTACGTCAGCGTATCATTTTGCATTATCACTATCTCAAATCCCTATGTTTAGTTGCTGGTAAACTTGCCCCGCTATGGAGCTAAAAAAAAAACTTACCCGCTATGAATTACTCCTTCATCTGTCCCCATCTGTTGGGTGTCCCTTTTTATTTGTCTTTTTTTTTATATCTATAATTTTCTTATATTATTACCCCTAACTAATACGGAGTATCATCTTTTACTCACTTTTCCAATTAACAATACTTACTTTACACCTTTTATCCCTATAAAATTACAAACATACCCCTAAACAATTTTCCCTTTTACTCACTTTCCTAACTATCAATACCACTTTACACCCTTCTTAGTCCTTAATAACCATAAAACCGTATTTTTGAACAAACAAAAAGGGGAGTATTCAACAAG
The DNA here is from genome assembly GCA_964016875.1 of Fallopia convolvulus. Taxonomy (NCBI): domain Eukaryota; kingdom Viridiplantae; phylum Streptophyta; class Magnoliopsida; order Caryophyllales; family Polygonaceae; genus Fallopia; species Fallopia convolvulus. The sequence continues at coordinate 43,736,880 of OZ024721.1, forward strand.
GACATTTGTCGCATTTCAGTTTGCTCATATAACGCTTGATAAACCAGTAGTGTACTAGTGTGCATATAACTATATATTAAATGTGCAGATCTATTCTAAAAATAATTTTTCATAAAATTACATAAAATAATTGCGTATTTTTCATAAAATTACATAATTGCGTTAACGAAAAAAATCTATTCTAAAAATCTATTGAGATCAAAACTAATTATTTAGGGTGTGTTCAATTTTAAACTTTATAAAGACTATTATTTATAATTTTAAAATGTGTGAAAAATAACCTTTTCTCACATATTTTAAGGATGCTTTTTCATACAATTTAAGAATTTTATACTCCCAAGTAATATGGAAACTGGAAAGCACACCTTGATTTTCCTTAGCCAATTGAACTAGCACCCAAATGAATTATTCATGCATAAATCTCTCTCTCTCTCATGAACGTATGAATGCATAATATATAACCGAACGAAATATCGCAACATTCCACATGTAGCATATCTTTTCTAAGAATCAAAATCACAACTTTTTCATTCTTGCTTTTACTTTAAATATGGGTGTTTGCAAGGCACTGAGAGCTGAACTTCAAACCATTCATGCGGCTTTAAATATTTGCAAGGAAAGAGAGCTTTCTAATGTGGTGATGGAGTCGGATTCACAGGTTGCAGTTAATCTCTTGCTCAATGAACTGCCACATACTCATCCTGATTATCATCTTGTTGTTCAGTGCATGGAGCTGCTGACTCAGCTGGGGTCAACATTCAAGATCAAATATGTGTCCCGAAAAGCCAATAGAGTAGCTGATAGATTAGCAAATAATGTTCTTTCTAATAATTTGGGGGTTTTTGTGCAGGATTCCCCACCTGCTTTTATTACTGATCTTCTGTATGAAGAGGGTGATCAGGTGACTGATCTCTTCTTGCAAGTTTAATTCAATAAAAACAGGCTTTGCCCTCTTTCAGACAAAAAAAAAAATCACAACTTTTTCGCAAGAGTCAAATTCATGCACTTTAAGCAAAACTCACTCAATGAATCAATGAAATGAGCAATATTCTATTACGGAATAACTTCAAGTCCAAGCTTATCATATTGCACTTTTAGCCTTGGTCATCGGATATCAAACTATATGTATATAACCAAGTGAATATTCGTATACTAATATCTTCCAATTCTCATGCCACCAATACCAATACACCATGGAGAAGAGATGGCAATTCCCTTATGTAATATGCTCCTTCCTCTTCATCTTTTTCCTAACCCTAATCACTTCCTTCAACATGAACTTACTCTTCGGCTCAATGCGATTCAACCCCGACACGATCCGATCATATTTAAAACAATACGTACCGACCCAATTCATCGATCCGTCTCCTTCTCCTAGCTCTCCTTGTCTTCCTAGATTCGCTTATCATATCTCGGGTTCGAAGGGTGACCTAGAAAAGCTATGGAGGATGCTCCGAGCAGTTTACCATCCTTCAAATCAGTACCTCATCCATCTGGATTCTGAGGCTCCGGATCAGGAAAGATCCGAACTCGTGTCTCGGATAAAAAAAGATCCGGTTTTAGCTCAAGTTGAGAACATTCGAGTGGTTAATAAAGCTAATGTGGTGACCTACACTGGGCCCACCATGGTTTCGAATTATTTGCATGGATGTGCAATTTTTCTAAGGATGAATAAGGATTGGGATTGGTATATCAATCTTAGTGCCTCCGATTATCCCCTGGTAACTCAAGATGGTAAACATATATAAGCACGTGAAAATAATTTAAAATTTGATGCGGTGCAATTTTTCCATACGTTGATTAAAAACTTAATGAACATTCATTTAAATGTGCAGATCTTATACACGCATTTTCGAAGGTGGATCGGTATTTGAGCTTTATAGAGCACACGAGCAACTTGGGCTGGAAAAAGTAAGATCAGCTCTATTGGATCATATCCACATAAGTATATATGACGATAGTTAAAAATGGCATATAGAATTACCTTTAAACTTTTAATTAGAGAAACTCCATTGTTAGTGATGGGCACACAAAAAAAAAACCTATTATTAATATGGTTGTTTGTATATGGTGAATTACAGGAACGGAGGAGGAAGGCCGGTAATCGTGGACCCTGGGATCTATTCAACGAACAAGTCGGGTTTATTATTCCTCAAACCTAACAGAGATCTACCAACTGCCTTTAAAGTATACACTGGTAATCAATTCAATTCCTTTTCCCGTGTTATATAATATACAAAAAATATTAATTGTTACATTTTAGTCTTTTGGTACGTAGAGTGTGATTTGTGATTATTTAGATAATAAAATGAAACATAACTAAAAGTACGTACAACACGTACAATGTATGAAAATCTAACAAACAATATTCGGTGTAAAAAAATACGTACACAGGGTCAGCATGGATGGTACTATCACGTTCGTTCGTAGAGTACACGATCATGGGATGGGAAAACCTGCCGAGAACACTTGTAATGTACTTCACAAACTACGTCTCCTCGGCGGAGGGCTACTTCACCACCCTCGCCTGCAGCGTCCCCTCCCTGGCCGCCGCCACCGTCAACCACGACCTCCACTTCATCAAATGGGCCCGACAAACACCCCAAGCAGCACCCCGTCACCCTCTCCCTCCCCCATTTCTCCGCCATGGTCGCCAGCAACGCCCCCTTCGCCCGGAAGTTCCGCCGTGACGACGCCGTTTTGGACAAGATCGACCGCGAGCTGCTCGGTGGCCGGAGAAAAGACGGGTTCACCCCCGGCGGGTGGTGCTCGGGTGACCTGGTTTGTAGCCGGGTCGGGGACCCGGAGGATGTTAGGCCCGGCGATGGTGCTGAGAGGCTAGGGCGGTTGCTGGATGGGGTTGTTTTCTCGGAGGAGTTTAAGAGGAATCAATGTAAATAGAAAGCCCGGCCCATTATGGATCGGCCTGGCCCATATCGATCGGTTGGGCCCGTTCGGCAAGCCCATGTTCAACGGGGAAAGCCGATATGCACAGCTCGCACTCCTCTTTGTGCTTATTTTGTAAAACTCCTCTCTTTTTTTTCTTGATTAAATTATTCAAATTGAAATTCTTGATTTATATATGTATTTTTAAAAAAAATAGTATGTAGAATAACTTATTATATGTTTTTCAGTAGTAATGCATATGTACGTTCGGTCAAAAGATGTATACTGAAATTTACCCTAAAATTTAGAAACAAACTATATGGATGGAAAGAAGTTATCATTTTGTTTGTGGATAATTAGGTAAATTTCGTGCTCATTTACAAGACGTGTCTTGGTTTATGGAGATAACAAGGACAGTCGTTACGGATTTACATTGCATTCAAAAAATTAGTTATGTTTATGAAATTAGATTCTACGAGAACTATGTATTTGAAATAATTTTCCATCATATTTAAATGTTATATTATTAATCGGATAAAAAAAATGTTATATTATTAAGTTATGTGTGGGCCGGACATTCGTAAATATAAATTTAAAAAATTCTTTTTAGCATTCATTGCATTTACATTGAAATCTTTTTAAGATATATTATTTTTTTATAAGGAAAGGAATTCGAAATACCAAACAATTAGTTCGAGAGACCGAGATGGAACTCGGTAGCCGGAAAGACCGACAACAACGACACTCAAAAGAACTCAAGCAAAATCAACAAAACAAAAAGTAAACTAAACATGAACAAGGTAGCTAGACAAGCAGCAAACACCGAAGAGAAGTCGAAGAGACTTGAGTCCAGGTAAGAGAAAGCACTTTCGCGGGTCAGTAACGGACTAACACAAGCGTATAGGGTCGTCGGTGCGCAAGATAGCAGCAGGAAGCCGACTTGAGGTGTGACGATTCGCCTAGAAAAGCATAGGAAACACACAACCGAACAACACCGAAACATGTCTCGAACCACGAACCAAATCATGAACTTCAACCGGAGTTTGAAACAAACGAACACCTTGCACAACACTTTTGGTAGAGAAGTAAATTAGGATATGCCCAACATAAAATGAGATTAGTGTTCGGTGGCGGTTTGGCCTTGTGACGAGTGACAAGACTCGAAGATAAGTTGCTAAAAGGAAGGGAGTCAGGGGACTCGGCTGTGGGCTGGAAAGTGCCACCAATCCAGAGAAGTTTCTTATTCCTAAAATAGCCATGAGACGTCAAACACCGGACGAGCCGACAAGTGACGGCAGAGCCACGGAGGTGGTAATAGCCTCAGATTTGATCGGTTTATAGTATCCGTCCGGGACGGCCGGGGTTACCTAAGAGGTTTGTTGAATGGGGTTACCTAAGTGGATGGTTTGTTGGGTGAAACGGGTGATAGGTTGGGTGGTGGATGGGTGATGAGTTGGATTATTTGGGTGACAAACTTGCACAAATATCCGACCCATCACCCATTTCACCCATCACCCAATTTGCATAACCACTTTGTTTGATTTTTCGCCCGTTTATTTTAGGTGGATTAGACGGATGGATCGATCACCCATTGGTTATTACCAGTCCTAAAACACTACACTAGTTAGTATAATAAATAATCGATTGCTTTTTTGGCAACCAATCCCACGGACATACTAAGCAGCCCCCAAAGTGCAGAGTTCAGACTTGAGAAACATCATCTTCTATCGGCTCTCATTAAATTTTGCACTAATAAAAGCTTCTTCTCCTCCCTCTCTCTCCCCCTCATTTCAGACAAAAACTTTTACTAAATCCTTTTTCTTTACTTTTTTTCTCAGATTGCTCCCATTTGATTCCTCCTCTGTTTTCTTTGGCGAACTCTGCTTCTTCCTGCTGTCGCCCTAAAGCAACGGGTATTGCGTTTTGCCTGTTTTTCTGCCTTCATCTTTCTTCTCCTTTTTTTATTCTAAAAGATAAAGTTGCCATCTTTTTATTTTCCTGAATTCGGTGAATTTATTGCAATTGATTGGGCTTGTGGGTATCCCGAATTTATTACCCACTTGCAATTCTGCAAGTTACTGCAATTAAGATATTTTTTTGGTTGAATGAAAATGTTTCTCATCTCTTCGATTTTCTTGTAGCAAATAGGTCTGCTTTCATTGAAGGTCATATCTACCTTTCTTTTTTCTGGGTTATTATTCTATTTTTGTCTGATTTCTTTTGCTTGGGCTACTATATTTTTAGTTGACTGTTATGGAGTTCTTATTTGATTAGTTCAAACCCTTTTTTCTTTTCAGTTGGTTGGGTGCTTCCTTTTGCACATCAGGGAACACTTTCAAAGAACCTTCTGGATTGAGTCAAGATTGTTGGCCTTTAGTTCTGGTTTGGGTTGAACTCAAACCTTCTTAATCAGAGAATTATATCAATTTAGTGAATATTCTTCAAATATGAAAATCTTGGAGACAGGATTGATCATGGAGAAGAGATGGGCATTTCCTCTTGTAATAAGCTCACTTTTGTGCATCTTTCTTTTTGCCGCATGCTTCAACATGGGTATTTTTTCCTCACTGCAAACCATCAATTCAATCTTCGGGAAATCTGTATCCACAAACCAAACAAGCTCAATAATTTTAGAATTAAACATTTCTAAACCCCTTCCTCCTCTTCCTCGTTTTGCTTATCTCATCTCCGGGTCAAAGGGTGATCAACATAGGCTATGGAGAACACTTCAATCTTTGTATCATCCAAGAAATCAGTATGTTGTTCATTTGGATTTGGAGTCTCCCCCACAAGAAAGGCTTGAGCTTGCTTCAAGAATTGAGAAGGATTCTGTGTTTTCCAAGATTGGAAATGTGTATATGATCAGTAAGGCTAATATGGTTACTTATAGAGGACCAACAATGGTTTCTAATACGCTGCATGCTTGCGCCATTCTTCTTAGGAGGAGTCGGGATTGGGATTGGTTTATCAATCTCAGCGCATCTGATTATCCGCTTGTTACTCAAGATGGTCAGTTTTGAAATCAGTCTTTGAATGATTATTTAATCTGATAACATATTGTTGAGAAGTTCTTGATGTGTTGGTTTTCTTACTGTTGCAGATCTTATACACACATTTTCTAAACTAGACCGTAATTTGAACTTCATTGAGCATACGAGTAAGCTGGGATGGAAGAAGTAAGCATTCTCACTTTGCTATTCGTTGTCCGATTGAAACTCATCATTTTGTCATTTGATTGAATTTGGTTATGCAATGCAGTATTAGAAGGGCAATGCCTTTGATTGTAGATCCCGGGCTCTACTCTAATAGAAAATCAGATATATTCCTTGTGGAGGCTAAGAGAACTTTGCCAAACTCGTTTAAATTATTCACCGGTTAGTATATCTTCTTCAAGCCTATCTTAAATAAAGTGATTATGTTCACTGATGAAGCTAAATGCATGTTTTATGCATTACAAAACCAAAAAAAAAAATTGTGATGTTTGTTAACCCCACAATATAATGCTTTATGATGAATTGATATAATGTATTTTGGGTCATAAACTCGAATCATATTAAATCAAATAGTGCATTTTGGAATTTAGTGTGAACTTATATTGAATGACTTCCAAACAAACCCTAATTCGATTTTTGCAGGCTCTGCATGGATGGTACTCTCACGAGCATTCGTGGAGTACATAATCTGGGGATGGGATAATCTACCAAGGACATTGCTTATGTACTATACAAACTTTGTGTCCTCTCCGGAGGGCTACTTCCACACGGTCATATGTAACGTCCCAGAGTTTGCTGCAACAGCAGCCAACCATGATATGCATTACATTTCTTGGGACAATCCACCTAGACAGCACCCACGCTCGCTCACCTTAAACGAAACAAACAAGATGGTGGCGAGCAATTCGCCTTTTGCTAGGAAGTTTAAGCAAGATGATCCTGTTTTGGACTGGATTGACAAGGAATTGCTTGGCAAGGTAAATGGGAGTTTCACACCAGGGGGTTGGTGTGACAACAAAAGAAACTGTTCTGAAGTTGCTGGGAATCTTGAAAAGATTAATCCTGGTCCTGGGTCCGAAAGGCTTAGTCGGCTTATATCCAGGGTAGTTCAGTCAGTAGCATTTAAAAGAAACCAATGTAAGTAGATTTTGCATGCTATTTTTTGTTGATAAAGTTGTTGGAGAAGTGTAGGAAGAATGAGTAGGTTGTGATCAAGTATACAGGTAATGATCGAATAAAGAGGCATTCAAGTTCTTATTGAAAAAAGAAAGAAAGAAAGAAAGAAAAGCGGGTCAGTAGTCTATAAGCTTGCAGTACAGGTTAAGAATTTTAAATTCCTGGTGAATTGCAGAGATCATGTTTTGATTGATCAAAGCACATTGTCATCTTCCTTTCTTCTTAATTAGCTTGTTCTCTCAGTTGCTAGTTCAATTAGGCTACAAAAATGTATTTGGGTTTACTAGAAATCTTTTTACTGAGTGAAATCTATGTTGATATTAACTGATGTTGTAAATCTATAGTTGGACAATGACTATGTTGGCTCTTATCTGAAGAATTCCACAGGGATGACAAAGAAGGTTTCCTAGTAACTACTTTCCCTGATTTAAGAACTGTAAAACGAGTACTAAATTGGTCTTTGACTATTTTCAGAATGGAAGACTGATTCCGAATATTGGTACAGTGACGTTTTTTAGCACTAACTGCTATGAGGGATGCCTGGTTGAAAGTGTCAATCAACTTTGTATTTACAAATCACAATAGGAGTTAAGATTTATCTGATTTTCATTTGCACCCATTTCAATTTTTGAAACCTTTTCCTTGATTAATGCAATTGGGAGGATTCAGGAACTTATCAAATTTTTTGGGTCTTCCCTTTTGCTATACTGAAGTGGCCAGTAACCTTTGAAACTTCAGTATAGTTTTTTATTTTTTGGGCATGTAAACTTCAGTATCTAATATCAAGTAATATTGGTGAAAATCAATGAGTCTCGATCAAAATTTTGATATGGATTCCTTGCGTAGCAGTAAACAACAATGATAAGCCAAGTCAGCCCTCAAACTGGAGTCATTAAACAAAAAAAAAAAAAATTATACTTGCGTAGCAGAAAACATGACAAGCCAAGTCTCATCTTCTTTCTAAAAATGAGGTTGTTTTACAGCATTGGCGATGCTCTAATTAAAGAAAACTCGTCCATCTGTTGCTTTATAATGAATGGTGTCGTCATTTTATTATGCTGTTTGCTTCACGCATCAGCTCTGTTTTGTAGGAAATTCTTTGAAAAAATTCTGATTAGTGTCTTTTTCATGATTGTTGTCCAAGTTTAGATAAATTAGCAGCTAACATAATACACGAGGAATGTATAATAAGATGATTATGAATTTTGAGAGTTTTGGTTGTTACGGGAAGACTTGTGTGAAAGCAAGTGATTGATTTGACTGGTTCAAATGAAAAAAAAAGTTGTTTTCAACTTTGAATGGATCAACTCTTTTAGTACTGTATGCATATATTGAATAGAAAGGGTTAATGACTTGAGAATGTGTATTGGGTCAAACCGGTTTTGTTAGGTTGCTTTAAATTGAATAGTAGCTGATAAATGAAAGAATAGCCACCTTTAAAAGCACTAGGAGGATAATCAACACCGACATCAATTAGTAACAAATCCACATCAACAGAGTTCCAGATGGTATTAGCTGATTGGCTAAAGCATCAAACCTTATCACCTAATTGCTGGCCTAAATGAAGTTTGACAATCAATTTCATACTGAGCTTTCAGAAAGTCACTCATGAAGCTGAATATTCCCACATAAGGGTAAATTCCAACTATTTTCAGTATCAATCAAACTCCAGTGACCAATACTTTTAGACTATTTAAAGGCATAAGAAAGATTGATAACTTTCACCTGTGACAATATACAGAGTGCAAGTAATTGCATATGCTTTTCCATTTAAACCAAAAAAAAATATTTACCTACCATGTACCAAACTACCAATCTATTAATCCGCTGTGATCTACGGCCAAAAATTTTCAGGGCTCATCACAATCATCCAATTTACAAAAAAAAAAAGGACATAAGAGCTAACCCAGATGCTAATGGGATCAGAGAAATTACCTAAAATCTCTGATCAAACCATCTCAAGAATCTTTATGTCGCCGGTTGAGTTGGCTGCAACCAACGTGGATGAGTGGCCCCGCCAACAGACTGAAGAGATGAACTGAGAAGCCTCATCAGATTCATGCCCATGTGACGAGTTCATGCTGTTAAATTTGTAAGACAGTGCTGGCATTGGAAAGGCTTTGTGGTATACAAACACCTTTGTAATATAAACAAACAAATATTAGCAATCAAGTAGCCATGAACATGTTATATGATGGATATTCAAAAACTAGAGCAAAAGAAAGAAATCTTGTGCAATTTTAATCAGTTCTTGAGATGTGCTTTACCTCATTTGTTTCTGAGCCAGTAGCAATATAGCCATCAGATACCGATAGACCTACAAAATTCTGGAACAAAAAACAATTTGCTCATCACTAAGAAAATTACTTGAGATGGATTTTATACACTGCCTTTGAGAAAGATTTAGTCCCTATATCAATTATGGTGCATTCTAACTAAATTCAGTTATTATTGTCATATAGCTGAATTTCAATTTTTCTCGGGTCTATCGGGCGTACCCCTTTCCCTTGGGCAAGGGTACCCCCATCTTGACCCCCCAGATTCCGCTGTAGCGGAGCCTCACTGGGTCAATGATGATGATGATGATGACTAAGAAAATTACTTGAAATTTAAAACACACTAAAACCTTCTTCTTGTACCTTGACATTCACATGGCCAGTGTAAGACTGTTGAGGGCTATCAAGAATCCTAGGTGTGCTTGTAGACAAATCCCAGAGCTTGATTGTATTATCAGTTGATGCAGAGACAAGATTTGTTGAATCCACAAACTTAACGTAGCTCACAGTTTTGTTGTGCCCCACCAATGTGTGAAGTGGTACTTTGGGATTTCTCAGATCATAGTAATATACTTTATGATCAGCTGACCCAAATGCAAAATAGCGACCGCAATCCAAGGGAAATTTAACACAACATACATTGGCCTTTGTTCTTATGGTACCAATGCTTGTCCCCTACATTTCAATCATAAGAGATGAATAATAAATACATTGTCAGTTATTCATGATAATGTCATCCTGCCAACAGCAATCAACTGACAAAAAATACACCAAGAGAATTTTTATTTTTTTACCTGATTTATACTCCAGAGCTTCACAGATCCATCATCACTACCGCTAGCTAAAATTGTTGGATCTGCTAGTGAGAAGTCAACAGACCACACTCGCTTTTCGTGCTCTTTGAGTTCCGTAAAAACTTGACCCCTTGTCACATCCCATACCTGATATTTAGTTTCTTTAAAGTAAAATTCTGCTCTAGAAGAGCCAAAACTAAGGATGTTGAAGAAGTAATTTATTCATTATCTTGATTGTTTTACCTGCACTACACCTTCAAAGTTGCTAGAGGCAATTTGGCTTTTGATGTAACTATTCCAGCAAACACTGCTCATTTTTGACCGGCTAGCCATTTCTACAACAGGGTATTGGATATCACGGTCTTCATTAATGATGGCATCACATTCAAATACCTTGATCTTCTTATTCACGCCAGCTGAAGCGAAAAACTCTCCATCACGGTCAAAACTTACAGAACACACCAGATTGGATGAGCTCAGTAAATCTCCTTGCTTCAAGTCTGCTTTAACTCTTAGCTTTGTGAATGATAAATACTTGCATAAACCTTCCAAGAAAGGACTAACCCATCCACTCTCTTCACCTTTACTACAAGCCTCTTTTAAAAATGAATTACTCATACTTGGTTCGGTCAAAACCACAGATCCTCTGCTGTTGCTACTTATTGCAGGCTGTTTAGACAAAGGTTTCTTGCTTGACTTGCATCTAGTCAAAAGATAGGCCGTTTCAAGTTTCTTGAAGTTTTTGACCAATCTAGCATGCTTGGAAAGAATACTGCTGTCTTGATTTTCACTAGTTTGGGAATCGTGATCAACGCTCTCTAATCCTAGTCTGCCTCTTTTTCTTACACTCAGGCTAGATGCTTCCTCAGGTTCAACCATTTGTAAGACAGGGAGATAAGAATATGATAGATGAGCCTCATTTTCGCGTTTTGATGAATAACCTCCCTTTCGCCTAAATGCTCTTTGCTTCTTCACAACTTCTTCAAGATCAGAAGACAAAAGACTGACAATGTCTTGCAACTTAGTGGCAGCTTCTTGCTTAGTGTGACGTATCAACCCTAAGAATTCTAGTAAGGCGTCTTGTTCTTCAATCTTCTCTCTGAGCTCTATCGCTGCTTCACGCTCTTTTATGTCATCTCTTGCCTCAGTAAGGAAATCACTTTGCAGCAGATCACTATCATATGACAAGTTGATGATTGAGGATAAATATTATGATACTCTTGAAAATACAATTACATGACGATAAATCAAGTAACCAAAGGTTTTATCTTAAGAAACATCTTCCTTCAAGTAATCCATACCAGATGAGCTGATTGTAGACACAACACAATGAGTCAATGACCTATCAAGGCAACTTTGTTTGGAAAATCTAGAGTTTTATGAACATGAAGTAACAAATAAGTAAATTCATAAAATCTTTTTATTATAATATCAAGCAATTAAATACACATTTTCTAGTATCATGACTCTACTTCACAGTATCCAGACAACTTCTTTAGTAGGTAGTGCCAGAGTTGCATTTAAAAAGCAAAACTTTGTAGGCTAACTTGAGGTCAGGAGAAATTCAATGATCATGTCCTTGGTGACATGACTAACTTTATGAACTGACTGTAAAGCCAGGAGAAATGAAGCTTACCCCATTTTTGGCCGGCTACATGGATCAGGATGCAGTAACCACAGACAAAATGACGCTTCTTTTGGCCACTTAAGCAATATGTTTGGAGGTAGAACTCGATGCCTAAGACTTGACATCGTGCTACTCTTTCCTTCGGTTGAGCTAAAGGTACTAAATAACTGCAAACAATAAGACACAACATTAGATTTTCTTCCTCTTCTATTTTTTCCCTTATTATTCGGTAATGGTTATGTTGGGGGCATTATGGAACTTCGGCAATGATTAGACCAAGAGCACAGAGTTCTTGAAACACAGAAGCATGAAGGAACAGTGATATTATTTAGAAATACATAACACGACATCTTGCATACATACCTCGAATAGAAGAACACCTAAACGATAAATATCTGAAGCGCATGAACTCGGACTGCCTGCAATCTCCTCTGGACTAGTGTACCAAGTGGTCTCCATTAACAACAATGTTTTCATGGGGAAAGGTTGTTTTCTTTCTTCTGCCTCTTCAGCAAAAGCATCAGGATGAGATTCTTTACCAATTGACCTTTCTCTCCACTCGGGCAAATCTTGGAAAAATTGCTTAGCTTCCCTACTTTGGATGTTGTTTGGCTCTTCTTCAGGAGAATCAGATCCCGAATCCGAACAAGATGCAGATTCAATGAACGACACTCGGTTGATGGATGACATAACAAAACAGGAAGGCCGAACATTATTGATTACAATCCCATGTGAATGTGCAGAGCTAACAATCTCAACAATCTGCCTGAAAATGTGTATGCATTCAACAACATCAACAAGGCGTTCGGGGTTATCAAGCCACTGTCTTAAGCTAACATCAGCACTTTCTATGCTGCAAAGAAAAGGATCAGCAGGATTCCCACTCTCTGCAGCAACTTGATTTCTAAGATTATTATTATCAGTTGGAGTCTGCTCAAACTGACTTCTCAGCTCTCTAACCGTTCCAAACAAGGAATCTTGTGATTCATCATCAGGTGATGAGCTGATTCTGCTTGTATGGTGCATCTGAAGATTTCTGTCTGAAGATGCAAAAGCATCCCATCCTCTAGAACTATTGATATTCTTCCATCCCGTGTTAGATGAACCTCCCATTATCAACCACTGATCAGCAGTGGCTCAGAAAATGGAGGTTAGCCTTGAGTTTCATACTCTTGCATGCATTACAAGCTTTCTCTGAGCTAAAAATGCTGTTATAATTTAAATCTTATTGTATCTCTAACTGAGAATTTGCTAGTTATTCCTCTTAGATGCTCTGGAAAAGCAAGCATGAATAGTGTCAGCAAGAAGAGATGAGCACAAGCAATGAATAAAGAGGAAAACTTTAGAGACACAAAGAAAGAGACTGTTCTCTAATTCAGGTACCCTCGACATAATCAAGTTTAACACAAAAATCAAGCCAACAAATCAAATCCCAAAAAATTTGCATGTCTGATTTCATACATATCCTCAGGCCTGTTCTCTAATTTGAGAGGTGCTCAAAATCAGCCTAGAGAAATCAATATATTTCAAACAAGTTGGAATTAATGAATAAAAAAATGAAGTAATTAAGAGGATCAGCTAGCACAATTTCCTAGAACATACAATCTTGTTGACCGAAAAGAATGAACTGGACAAAAAACAGAATAGAAGTTACAGAAGGTGGAAGAGAATCAGAATGGCAAATGACAAAATTAATCAGGGCTACCAAAGAGCAACCAGAGAGAAGTACACACTAATTGGCCAGATTTCATTACAATCAGCAACTAAACAATCACAATTTGAAAATTAAAGAGAGAGAGACTCACCCACGCAGGAAGGAGCACAAGCTAAGCTTAAGCTGCTCTGAATTACCTGCAGAGCCAAAAAAATCAATGAACAAGTATTAACCATTCAAGTGGTATCCACCTTTATTATTTATATCAGACAACCACAGCCTCATAAATTTCTTCTCAAAACATGAACAGCCAAAATCCCTACAAATAGAACACACACCATATGTTTGTGGCCCCTCCACAAAAGGTAGGTAAAAGATGTATTTGGTATTTGGTATTGCAACGTTAGTAATTGCCCACTGCTATCAATTCTTTCCCAAAAGAAATAAAAGGGCCAACGAAGTCATGAAGATTATAATATTGGCTTGCGTTCTGCACTTTAAAAACTAAGCTATATATGGAAAGATCCATTTCACCTCATCTTCGTAGTACGTGGCTTAACTGTACCCTCTAGGTTTTATTACCCAAAACAGTAATCAAACCCATGGAAGTTTCGGAGAGGGTTTTTTAATTTTTAAATTCTCGGACTGGATTAAGCAATATACTTCAAAAATGGTGTCGAATCTATTTTATTACTCATACACCAGGGTCAAGTTGGAAGTGCCATGATCACGCGAGGGCAGAAGATACGTAAGAATCTCGATTTAAGAGTATAAAATTAGGATACAGACCGATATGTGAAGATACAAACTGGGAATTGTGGACGAGATTCGATTCGATCATGGTGAATCAGACCGAAACCCTAGACTGTCTCGTGATACGACTATACGACACGTGGAAAATTTTAGTGAAATTGTGTATTGCAGCAGAGAGGGGTGCACTGTAGTGTAGCAGAGAGGGGGTCTGAGCCGAAATCCCCGACTGCTGGGAGAGGTTTTACATGATTTAGCACTTAATTTATTTAATACGGAGTAAATGATTTTAATTTAATATGAAAATAAAAGTAACTTACTTTAATAAATATTTTATATAAAATTTTACCATTATTATAGGGTGAGACGAAGTCAAAATTATTAAAGTGAGTTCAAAGTAATTTTGATGGCTTAATAAGTTAATTAGAATTTATCTATAGAAAAATATAAATATAAATTATTTTAATCACTCTTTTAAAAAATAGATAAAAATACAAAAATAATGTAAATTTTTATAATTTTGTAATCAAATTCAATTCTTTAAAAATATTTTAAATGAAAATTTAAAAAAATAATTAATAAGAAAAAGATGAAAAAATATGAATAAAGATTGAATTTTTTAAAGATAAATTATTTTCATATATTTAAATGAATAAGCCAAAAAGAAAATTAAGAAAAATATAATATAATTTTTTTTTATCAAAATTGAATTTAGGCAAGTAACTATCTAGATATTGATTTTTTTTAATCAAAATTTGATTTAAGATATATGAATAGATAAAAATATAAAGATAGAATAATTTTCGATATTTTTAATTAAATTTCGAATTTAAAAATTAGTTTTCACATAAATGATAGAAAATAATTTAATTGAAAAAGATAAATTAATATAAATATTTTTTTTTATGTAAGGTGGTGCCACGATCAATGTGGTGGCTTGAAAATGTTTAGCTTTAATATATCAATATACTATAACTAAAGTCGAATCCCTCTATCCTACGTGTCATCGTCTTAACTATGTCACCTAAGCGTTTAATTTTTTCATTTACCTCTTTGCCCTTCATTTATTTAAGTATTTACAAACCCTTATATTATAATAATATTCCTTATATTGCTCATATACAATTATATTTAGAGATCTTAAATTTTGGTGAGTTTTATTTAGTGTGTAATCCATTATGAAACAATTTTATTGAATACACTAATGTTACTAATATTACAAATCGTATTACTAATATACAATTATATTTAAAGATTTTAAAATTTGATACGAAACATACTTTTCCTTATTAATTTTTTTAATATAATAATATTACTAATATATAATTATATTTAGAGATTTTAAATTTTGATATGAAATATACTTTTCATTATTAAATATTTTTTTAATATAATAATATTACTAATATACAATTATATTTAGAGATCTTAAAATTTGGCAAGTGATAGAAATATAATCTTCATTATAAAATAATTTTTTTAAAATATAATAATATTACTAATATATAATTTTATTAGGTGATCTTAAAATTTTGCAAGTTTAGAAACATAATCTTTATCATATAATATTTTTTAATCAAAACCCGTACAAGGTACGGGTACCCCAATAAAAAAAACTTCTTAAAGGATAAGGCATGCTACAGATCCGTATAAGCTTTTATAATGCACTAGTTATACATGGATTTAATAATTAATTTATTTAATGAATAATTTTAATTTAATATAAAAATAAAAATAAATTATTTATTATAAATATCTACCCTAATCTATTATAAAGTAGAAACCATCTCTTCGAAAAAATTGCACCACGTGGCATGACACTTTAATAAATTAATTTCACAAAATTATTTTAATAAATTTTACTATACTTGTTAGACAATACACCCTACTTATCTTTAATTTATATTATTATATTATATTCATTTTTTTCTCTATGTTATCTTCTCTACCAATCTTTATATTAATATTTTCCATATTTATAAACGTTATCTTATTTATTACAGAGTAAAAGGTAAAAATTCTAATGCATGACCCTAATAAATTAACTTTAAAACCTATTTTAATACATACTAGTTTTACCCGTCGTACCATGTACGACTACGATTCGATATTTTATAAACATTATAAATAGAATATTAATAAATAAATAAAAATATAATATAAACTTTAATATAAGTAATTTATTTTATATTCTTCCTATTTTATTACTTTTCATGTACGTAAATTTAGAGTTTATCAAATATTTCAATATCTATTAAATATTTTTTATCCATTTTTATTAATTTTAAAAATTTTAAATATTTATTCAATAATTTTCTATAAAAGAAAATCACTATATTTCTATAAATAAATTCATCAAAAGATATATGATAAAATATTTATATTTATTTTTAAATATTTAAATATTTAAATATTTTATCTTTAATTTTAAATACTTGTATAAGGAAGCTTTCAAAAAATATTATTATACTAAATAGATATTTTTTGATGTTAGAGATAAATTTAAATAGTTATAAAGAATTTAATAAAAAGAAGTTATAATAATAGAAATAAAAATTAATTTTTTAAATATAAGGTGGGGCTAGAATCGTTCTGGTGACTCGAAAAGATAAAAATTTAATATATAGTATAGATATTACGTATTTTTTTATTTTTAAACATTATAAGTATTTATCATTAATTTTTTTATTATAAAAGAAAAAATATATCTATAAATAATTTCGTGAAAAGACATCATGCTAAAAAGTAAATGATATTTATACTTATTTAAAAATATTTTGAATTTGTTATCTTTAATTTTAAATATTTGTATAAGGAAGTTTTCAAAAGATATTATTATACTAAATAGATATTTGTTTGATGTTAAAGATAGATTTAAATAGTTAAAGAAGAATATAATAGGGTAAAGTTAAAATATTAGAAATAAAAATTAATTTTATAAATATGAGGTAGGGCCAGAATCGTTCTGGTGGCTCGAAAAGGGATAGCTTTAATATATAGTTATAGATTTTAATAAATTATATTATGTTTTCTTGATAGGCTACCAAAATTATTATTATCTTTATAAAAATTGAGTATTTTATGTGTGTTAGAATCTCAAAAAAAAAACTATTTAAAATTATTCAATTCCAATGAAATTAATATTTTAATAATTTAAATTTAAATTTGGGCAAGATCTCAACAAATGATGAAAAAATATTAAAATAATTAAAATATGGTGCACGATATAAAAAAATTAATTTTTAAAACTTACATAATTTATTTACGATATTATATACAAGTATTTTATATTTTATTTCATATCATAATACGTTAAATTTTTTAGTAAAATCATCCGGGGAGTATCATTTGACTTAAGAAGATTTATTATAGGTTAGTATCTCTATAACCTATAAAACTCTCCCTGGAGACCAATAAATGATATACAATTAAGAAATAATCTTTACAACTAATTAACAAAGAATTACAGCACACCCTCAACTTCTATGGTGTCCTCTCAACTTCAAAAATACAACGTAATTAATCAAGCACCCTTACAATCATAAACTTCAATTTCACCATCAACTTCAATTTTGGAGGAGTCTACAACTTTGCCACAAGTAATTCTGTACGCCAGTTCAACTCTCCCGTACTTAAGTACATCCTCCATAACCCCTTCAAGCCATCCTTCCACCTTCTGGAGCTCTTCACCTTCCACCTCCAATTTGCACCTGCGCTTATGACCCCACACCTTCCGCCTATATTGTATATAAGACAGCCGAATGCCATGAAGAACTTCAGCCTTCTTCTCATCGCACCACATCTGGTATGCTCTGTTTCTAGCCCCTATGATTCTCGCACCACATTTGGTATGCTTCTTCTCATCCGTTGTTAGTTCAATTTGATGTTTAATTGGTTTCGAGTTGGTTGCCAAGAAATTAGGGTTACGAGTTTGAATATTCCATCCCCAATCTTTATATGTATTTCCGTACAGCTATTTATCTTGCCATGTTTTCCTATTTTCCCCCAACGTTGCGGCTTGCTTGGACGTGCTATAACTTCCACCGAACAACACCAACAAAATTAGCAGCAATCAAACTTATGTATGAGCATTGGCTGGAGAGAAGGCGAAAAAGAGAATGCCTTTGATTCGGCATCTGCAGGTAAATTCTTTTGGCTGGTTTGCTTCCAGTACCCTTAAATTTAAGTGTTCATATTGTTGAAGGTTCAGTAAACTAATTTAGAATTTTGGAGGAGTTGTTCAAGTATTCTTTTTATAATTAAATAAATTAACAATCTTACTTCTTTCCTGCCTATCTAATTGGGAGATATATCATCCATCAGCAAGTAAAATAAATGGGAATCAGCCATGTCTAAGAGCAATGGAGCCGCGCTTCTAGAATTGCCAAATAACAGAGGGACGAAGCATAGGTCACAAAAGAAGCTTCACTTTGCTGGGCATGGCAGTCTTACTCCAGGGTATTCTGGGGCTTTTCATCCCTATGGTACTCCGTCCTTCTACTGTCTTCTCACCGATCTCCCTTTTTGTCTGCAGTTTATTTGTCTTTGAAAATTGATTGATTTCACTGAATGATTGAGTTCACTGAGCAGGAAGAAGATTTTATGGTGAAGAGAAGATTCTGTATGACCATGGATCTTTAGATTCTCCTCCATTTCTCTGTTAGGAGCGCAAGGGAAAGTAGACTCGGGGCGAAAAGGAGAGAGCATGATGATTAGTATCAAAGAAATGACTGGGGATGATGCAACATATGAGTGTACGGTGTAAGATGGAGGGCAATTAGGTCCAAGTTTGGTAGCATGGAAAATAATTGAATGAATGGAGGTATGATATTTGGAACTAGATTGAGGTTTTAGATGATAAAGAGTCCCACGTTATAACGATGAAGTGATATGTACTCATTCCATTTTTTTGATTGCTAGCTGAATCTTTCCTAGAAGTTACATATGGGTTGCCTTTCTGATTAGCAAAAGAATCTATACGTCCTTTTTTAATAATGCAAGGCACAATGATTTGCTTGGAATTTACAAGTAGTACAAGTTGAAGGGAATTTCAACGGCTATGGAGGAATAACAAATTATAAATTTATAAAGTTAGGCTTTGGTTGGATGTCATCTTTATCTTTACAACTATAAAAACTCTCCCTCTCAAGAACAATAAATATTCTATTTTTTAAATGCAAGCTAATTATCCTGATAAAAGCGAATTTAAATTATAGTCTAACTAAACTTGAAAAAGAACAAACAAGATGGTTTTATTACAATGTCAAAATTAAACATTCACCAAAAAACAACACAATTGAAATACAGGACCTTGAAAATACAAAGGAGGCAAAAATATAACATTATATCGATTATGATCATACAACTATATGCTTATATCTATATGCTTAACCTTTCATAAGCAAATACTTACGATTTATAATATATTTTTCCAGTATTAAATCAACCATTCAAAATTAAGATTTAAATCCAATATGCTTTCATTACTTTTTTTCATCAAATCACACATATAATTTGCATTTCTATTCTAATTTAAATAATATTAACATTTATCTAAGTCCACTCATAAAATCAATAACTATATACACAAATTTTATCCCGTCCATCGGACGGGGGAAGCCATCTAGTCTCTTGTACAAATGGCAATTTGCACTAAGACATTTAGGATCATTAAGAGATACTCCCTCCGTTTATAAGATACTCCTTCCGTTTATAAATACATGATGTTTTAGGATTTATTTCTAAAATTACGAAAATATATAATTTGACTTAAATACCCCAAAATCTTGTGAAGATCTTTCCTTTTCTATTTTATATGTTTATTATTCTTTTTAATTAATGAGGGTAATATTGGAAAAAATATGGTAAATTATGTCAAACAAAATATTATTGAACAAGAAAATCAAACTAAAACATCATGTATTTGTATTTGTGAACAGATGTAATACAATACTAATCCGAATCCCACACTAGATTATTGAGAGAGATGCTTGTTCATATAAGATCTACAATAATGGCAGTTTGCACACTACAATAACACAATTAAGAACAAAAAGTTAAATCGGTTCAAATTCAAGAACCTTGCTAACACAACCAGCCATTCCTAGAGGCAATCCCTACAAGACGACTTCACATTTCACTACACCTCCCAACTGTACAAAAATTAACCCCACCGCAACAATCCTTGCATCCTTCCTCTTCTCTTTATAAAATCAAATGACCCAATTCAAGAGTTCAAAGACCCTCAACACTAGCAAGTAACCCTGTTATCGGCCAGATCCGATCTCGTCTACAGGCAACTTCCTCAACCGGGCTTTATCAAGGCGGGACCGCCTAACGGCCTCCTGGATCTGACGGTCATGATCCTTCATCATCTGATCTGTATTGCGTGACGGGACCAAGAGTGGCCCAGAGTAGTGTATCTTTTTACCCTTTGATCCATAACCAAGCTGTATAATAATGACAAGTAAGAAACACACAAATCACATTAAGCATAACAACATCGGTTTTTCTATCCTATCCTGATAAAAACCCCAAATCCGGAAAAGAATTTCTACATTTATTAGTTAGAATTTTAACTTTTTTCATAGGGTAATTTTGATTTTCTATCTTAGGGTCTTGGTTTCTAAATCTAGGTTATCTCTAGGGCATAGGATAAACAACAGTAATAATATAAGAACATAGCTTTAGGCACCGTTCGGCACTAGCTTCTTTGCTAGCGTTTTCCGCTAGATGGAGCGGAATATTGGGCGGATTGAAGAAGCTCCTCCTCACGAGCTTCTTCAATTTCCGCTAGATGAAGCGGAAAAAAAGCTCCCTCTACATGCAGCCGAACGGAGCCTTATTGAACTGTAGCAAATGGAATCAAATTCACTTACAACAGCAGGATCTTTGTTGGATGATCTTCCATCATCATCCTGAATCTGAGGTTGTTGATGATCTTGTCTAGCCTTGGAACTTGACACCTCCTTGTAGGATCCAGGAAACCGGGCAATGAGTTTTGGAGCTCCACTTTGTGGAAGACCAGGTTTTATAGACATTGTTGACGAGTCTAGCCCTATTGAAACCTTGGGGGCATCGTCTTTATGGTGAACGAGTGGGCCTGAGTGGGAAGCTTTCTTGTGGTTTTTCCCTTCGTCTATGCCATGAGATGTTCGAGGCGGTTCGATGGGGAAACCCGAAGCGACATCCTCTTGCTGAGGATTGAACTTTTCACTTCTGCTCCTTGAGTTTTGATGAGCTTGTCTTTTCTGTTCCAGAACAAATAAAGCAAATGTAACACCAAGGCAGAAATACTTCATTACGAAAGTAAGAGTATGATATGACAAGAGTGCCCTTCGGCACAGGCATGTTACCTGCATTGATACAACTAATTCTGCATTTGCATCAGGTGCAGGGACAGCTCGAGACTCTCTAGTTGCCTTCCTTTCAAGATCAGCCTTATGGGCTTTGTTTCCAGCAGCTCTGAAATAACAAGAAGTGTGAATCGGCATAATAGATATCGATATTCAGTCATAATATACCAACTGGTACTTTCAATTGTAAGCAAGCATCTCGCAATTCAGCCAATTTTGAGAAGGCATTCATTTCAATCATAATAAGTCTGCCCAATTACAATCTGATCACCTAGAGAATTTAAATAACTAACACCTAGAACTAAATATAAATAATTAAGATAATGGAAAGCAACATAGATGAAGTGGGGTAAATGTGCAACTGCCTGAAAACTAGGAAGTAATAGGGAATAGAAGAAACTAACAAGAAAATGCAGAAATGAAGATAATAAACAATAACTAAGAAAATTATATTTGGGTTTGTATCACAAAAAGCAAGTAAGGAACTCTAGAACAACTGGACAATTAGTTTGAATGAACAATTGAAGATAAAACCTGAACTAAAATATATGTTATTAGGAATCTGTCAAAAGGTTACAGCAAGGTAGGGGATTTGTGTTGATTAAGTATGCATATCACAGATGAAAATCCATTTTAAGCTCTATTATTACAATTCTTAGGAAATCAGACATCAATCTCAGTGAAGCATGGAACATTTCTCACATTAATTTGTTAATTGTTGCAGATAGTTGATAAAAATATAGTTTAATGTTTCTTTTGAAAGTCTCGAAATTATTAGAAAGATTCAAGGCCATCAACAGACAGATCATGAGTTTCTCATATTACAAAAATTACCAATCTTTATCTCTCAATAGAAATATAAAATAATTAATCAATATGATGAGAACATAAGTTAATAACCTTCTAGCCTCTTCATCCCTTAGTTTTGCATCAAATTCCTTGCTAGGAGGATACTTTGGCAAGCTTGATGGATCACAAGGTAGTGGTTTTGTAGTAAAGAACTGCAAGAGAAAAACAAACAATTGAACATACATGGTTTCAACAGTTGCACATTGCCCCTTGCAAGAATAAAGGGCCTAAATTCTGAAAATGCAAAGTAAGTCTTATTTTTATGCCTTCAATTTAGGAAGAACAGAGGAAGGAACATATAAATTACAAGGACATCCAAGTCAATAATAGTTTCTTTCAAAAACTCAATCCACTATAACTTCTGACTTCTGAGGCTTACTCATTTAATAGTATACCTCATTCTGAAGAGCCAAAGCTGCAGATCCACGGTCATCTGGATCCACTGAAAGTAGAGTTTCCATGAGATTCAAAGCGGGGAGAGGGAAATCCTTAAACGTTTCTGCAACAACACGTTTGTAAGGTTGTTGTGGTTTAAAGATAGTAGCATGGGGCAATTTAGATTTTCGCCAATAATCCTCAGAAGGTGATCCGCAAAGCTTGAAAATCTTATGAAGTTGCTCCACCTGAAGATAGAACCATGTGTTCAAGATATAAGGACGTGAAAAATTTGGTAGCACCTCATTATAACAACCTTCTGAGCTATTTATGATTATATAATACTACAATCAGTAACACCTCATACACGTCATACTTTTTTTTTATGCAAGTAAACAGAAAACCTCACAAATCCAATTAAATAATATCTGTACCTCAGTCCGTCCAGGCATTATAGGCTTGCCAGCATACAGTTCAGCCAAAATGCAACCAGCACTCCACAAATCCACAGACGTCCCATAGTATGTAGCTCCAAGCAACAGCTCTGGTGGCCTATACCACAGAGTTACAACCCGACTTGTGAGTGGCTGAGTTTGATGAGGATCATATAGAGTTGCCAGTCCAAAGTCAGCAATTTTCAAGACCCCACTGTTGTCAATCAAAAGATTTGAGCCCTTTATATCACGGTGTAGAATGCCTCGACTATGACAGTGGTCAAGCCCACATAAAAGTTGCCGCATGTAGCATTTAACCTGCAAGTAATGTACAGGGGTCATAAATCAGATAAAACGAGTTATTAGAGCTTTTCCAATGTCACTATGATTACCTGGGATTCTGTAAACTTTATAGCTGGATGGGATGCAAGGCCTGCAAGATCATGCTCCATGTACTCAAAAACAAGGTACAAGCTGCAAGACATCCTTGAGGTGACAAGACCTTCCAATTTAATTATATTGGGATGATCAAGTCTACGAAGGATGTGGATCTCTCTAGCCATAAATCTAACACTTTCTGGCTCTAAGTTATCAAATCTCACTTTCTTCAGAGCAACAATTTTCCTCTTTTCCAAATCTTTAGCTCTATACACGTTACTGTAAGTTCCCTGACCAATCTAAGAAATAAAAAACAACTCAGAATCAAACAAATCAACACTGGAGAGAGAAGTTCAGGAATCAGTTAATCTGTTAATGTGTGAACTTATGTATAAATCAAATATAAAGACAGGTGCATGAAAAAGGACTGGAAAACTTATGCACCAATGAGCAATTCAGAATCCAAGATGCATAAAAGGTACTATACACACTCTCAATAGATAGAAAGTATAAGTTGTAACCCAGTGTAAGGTGACAATTAGAAAAGGTTTAATGAAGAGAACTTCTCAAGGTGCTCCATAGATCCTGTTCATGGTGGAGTACCATATTTAGGCTATCTATACACAGGAAGCTTCTACGATCTTTCAAATTTGAATATTACACATATATCAAATTGCAAAATGCTAGATGTATATAAAGCAAATGACAAATTCAGTTTGGAGAAACTTATGGGGGCTTGAGCATTGCTCACTGGATATTTTTAACATGTTTCTTCAACAATTATCAATTCAATTGACTTGTGATTAACTAAAAGTGACAAAATATTAGGACTATTGGGCGCGTCCTCCTGACATTTTCAGGTTATGGGTGCCCCCATCTTGACCCCCCAGATCCCGCTGACTATACTGGGTGATGATGTTGATGTTGTTGTAAAAGTGAGTAAGTGACAAAATACTAACATAAACACAACAAACTATCATGCCAATTGCCAACAGTGAAAACAAAAGCTCAAGATATTCAAAAATCCTTACTTTATCAAGCTTCTCAAAAGAATCAGCACGTCTAGGCACCCAGCCTTTAATAGCTTCTCCAGCAACTGAAGCAAGCCACGCTGGCCACCCTGCTGCAACATGCTCCCCCTCCATTGCTTTTGGAATGGCACCGGTTGCTGGATGATGAGCAATGGCATACTCCGTTCTCTCTCTCTTCCTCTCCAAATGTTCAGCATGTAACTTAATAGACCCATTTGCTGATTTATCAATCAGCATTTTCCTCCCATCATTATCATCACTTCTATCTTGCTTCCTACTGATTTCCTCCCTTCTCAATGAAGGCCCTCTCGAAGCCCTCGCCTCTGAAGGGGGCTTGCTAGGCAGCCTCTCTATTGGGCTTTCCCTACTGTCTTCTATAACAGAAGGTTTGCAACAGAAACAACCCATTGCTTTCCAGAATAACCGAGAGAAGATTGGCAAAACCCTTATTTTGAAAGAGAAAATACCCTCAAACACTGCAATCTCTGGGATCTAATTTTTTTCCAACCAAGTACAAGGCTGTCACTACCATATCTTGCTAATACATCTCTGAAAGAGCAAACCAACCCAGTTCATGTTTCTTCAACCCCAACCAAATCACCAGAAAGGCCAAAACCCCAAGACAAATACAAGAAACAAAAAGAAGAAACCGCAAGAAAAAAGCTCACTCTGCTTCCACACCCATCAGTGTCAATTTCAAGCCGTGTAAAACTAACAACCGAAACAAATAAATTAATCTTACCCTATCCCTATCGCTAGTACCCGGTCAAATAAATCAAATTGAGTCGGCAAATCATACAAAGACCTACGAACTACTATAAGATAGCATAAAACCCCCAAATTCGGAGAAGAATTGAGATGAAACGAGTCGGGAAGCAAAGGGTTACCTCCGAAGCGGAAAATTAGTACGAAAAGAAAGGGGGTTTGGAAATGCTTTTGCAGAGGAGGGGTTACCAAACCCTAGGAGGTGATCTAGGACTCGGTTGAGCAATGGGTGGTGGAACTAGGGGCATCATAATTCCGGAGAGAGAATAGAGCTAAGAGAGAGAGTGTGCGTGCATTAATTTGGGGTTAAGACTGTTAGAGATTGCGAAGAAAGGGAAATGTGGGAGAAATACTTTTTACTGCGAGAATTTATATAGGTTCTGAAGGCGGCAGCTTTCCAGCATGGGAAGAAAGGAGAGAGATGTGAACTGTGAAGCCCAATGCTCATGAGAGAGAGACATTCTTTCAAGGACGAAGCTTTACTCGCACGCGCTTTTTTTTGGCGCGTCGCCTCCTCTGGCTGTCTTTTCCTTCGCTGTTCTTGTGCCTCAGCTCTTAATTGCAACCAAAATCTACCCTTAGTTTTTGTTCTTGTTTATTTCAACCATCCGATCGATATTTTAAAATTTGGAAACAATATCCTCCACCATAATCTTCGAGACTTTCTAGTATCATCTGACGGCTGATTTCCATTTACAACACACATGTAATATCAATCAGATTCAAACCTATCTCAAAATTTACGTCGTTGTAAAAATGCCCTAAGTTGATTGGTTTTCAATCTAATATTTACCTACTCAAAACAACAACAACAAAGTAGATAGAATGGTAAAATGATCGGAATTATTTATTAATTTTCCATTTTATATAAATAAATAATTGAAGATTGACAAGTCCAACGTGCATTTTATGAGTGTAAAAACAAGCAAAAACCTTATAGTACACAATTATTGTATCACTCCAAAGAAAAAGAAAAAGGGAAAGTAAATACTACTGATTATTCATGCACCCGCCCACCTTGCCTTTTGGTTTGGTTGAGATAACGAAGGGAGACAAATGGGACCCACTTACATATTATACGATTACATGTTTAATGTCTGCATAGAGTCCAACATTAGGTGAAGCCACCATGAATCTGTTTGACTCATTTTGTTCCCTTGCTCTCTCTCTCTAAGTCTCAAGTGTGAATTAATCTTCTTTTTTACTGTACCTTTTTCTAATCATACCTGCTAGTTGCTACCCTGTTTGTACTACTAACACTCTTAGAGTCAACATTTGTTTTTACCTAAACCCATTATAATTAAGACCTTTTTTTCCCTGCATTTCCCCCTTTGAATTTGATATGTAGTGGAAGTCAGGTTATTTCTCCACTGTCGTCGATTGGATGAAACATATATATATATATAAAAGTTTGGAGTATGATTTATGCAAGTAAACTGAGGTAACTTGGATGGAGTTTGTAAAGGGGAAGGAGAGACAAAAGTAGGAGCCTTTTGCCTTGTTTACCGGCATGAGTTAAAAGTCTCTTTCCGAAGAACCAGGGATCATTACTTCACGTGGACCCCTTTCTAACTGCTTTGGGAGTTGGGACCCGCATCCATGTCAGACCACATGTGATGTGACCATGTGACGTCTGTACAAGTAGAGTGAGTTCTCTGTGAGAGGGTCCCAAACAAGCTTATTAGCAAATTCTCGGCCCAAACATTTCGGCCTTGTCAGTATTACAGAACAGCCCATTGGGCCTAAGTGCCAAGCCCACTGACCTTCAGAACAATTTTTTCACCTAATATCTTTTATCACGTCAAAATTAGGCCAACAAGCCCAACATCAGTCCGCTAAGAAACTTAAAAGCATATTGCTGTATGTATGATGCTGACTTGCAAATCAACCATGTTCGCGAGCTTCATTTGTGCATCAAAGAACCTCCTTAGATGTCACCAGAAGAGGCCACCTTTACAAGTTAGGTCATGACAAACATGAACTGAACATATTCTTCTTTACTTAGCTAAAGGAGCGATGATCGATCTGTCCGAACACACAAACGGGACAGATCAAGAAGCCTTGATTACTCTATATAAAGAGCATTCAATCAAACAACACTTGATTGAAATCTAACCATGGCTTCCTTTCAGCTGGGCAATGGATGTGCTGATCAGTGTGGCTCATCAAATGAGCACAAGAAACACCACTTTCTTGGAGGTGGCGCGACTCCTGGTCATTCTCGTGAGCATGGTTCTTTGACTCATAAGATAACAGGGCTCTTCCACAAGAAGAAGAAGAAGAAGAACAGACAAGGGAGGTGCCATGATGGCGGAAGCAGCAGCAGCTGCAGCAGTGACAGCGAGAGCGACAATGAGTGTCGTCACCCTAGGAAGGTAATTTATCAAGTATATATACTAATATATAGTGTGTTAATTATTGTGTTGATGCTACTTAATTAGGTACAGAATTGATTGATCTTTGATTTCTTTCTGTTTTATGAATGATTGTGTTTCTCACTTTCAGGGGTACTACTGAAATGGGAATGTTTCAAAATGATGGATGCATATGTATTATTTGCAATAAATCAAATGGACTGATGTCTATGTTGTGCTGAGTTCTAAGAGAGAGTGATCTATGTAATAATGTAATGTAATGCTAATATGCTATGTACTATATTGGGCAGCATTTTCTGAATAAGACTATAAGAGTGTGTGCTTACTTGCTTATACAGTCTCAAAATCACGTATGGAAATAATGCTCTGAAGTCTGAACCTTGCTCCTGATTCTCTCTTTTTCTGGATACATGGTTATAACCTCTCAAATTCACAAACCAGAAAGAACAAGTAGCAGATAAGTTTCCTAATTTCAAGTCATTACCACTTCAACTAGCTGGAAATCTTTAGCAGAGAATTTCAAATGAATTCAAATATAAATTTATAATGAACAAATTAGAGAATAAGCTCAATCATTGATTTGAAACAAGAGTCGTTTACAGAATTAGAGATCATAAAAATGAACAAAGGGATCATAAAAATGAGCTTTACTTTTGTGTGTGGTGCAAAGTCAGTAGATCAAGCTCCAATCTGTAATAAAGTTCTTATTATGATCATTTACTTGAGATCATGCTTAAACATGTATTTTAGTTTGATGAAATGGATAGAAATGTATACTAGACCTCCTAACACATAGCGTAATGCATCTTATCAAGAATACCAATTTCAAAGCTCCAACATCCATCCTACAATAATAAATAACGCCCATGAATTCAACTCGTGACTTAGAAGCTAGCAATGATTATAAAATTATGAACTTGTGCTTAAAATGGAAGAGAATCTGGATCACACAGTAGATGCATTACAATATTACATGATACCATTATACCCATTAATTATGCAAATCCACCATGAACGGACACAAATTCAAGAACCAAACAGGTAGAATATATGCCTTGAGCCCATACAACAAAAGCATATTCAAAGCTGATCAAAATGATACCCATCCCACTTAAACTTATCACTACATAAAGGACGCCAGGTTGCTGCATTCTTTCATTATCAAAGTACATCAACCAATACAAAGCAAAAAAATCTTAGCTACCAACTCATTTAATCGATCAAGACAATGGCCTCCGCGAAAATGTGCAAGCCAGCCCACGAAACCAACCACTGTGGATCCAACCAAGCCACGCAGAGTCGCCCGTGTGGGCCCTGCGTAGGCACCCCGGAGAAGAAGCACCACTTTTGGCACAGGCAGCACAATGAGCCAAACCATGGTCATGGACAACAAGCCCATGGGAACAAGCTTACGCAATGCTTTGGTGCTGCCTATGGCGTGAAGCCACATCATGGTGCTGGCCCTGGCCCACATCACGGTGGCGCCTCCTCCTATGGATCATACAATGAGACCGAGAAGATTGAAGTTGTGCGTGTTGAGAAGAAGGAGGAGCACGTGAGCATCGTCCATCTCAAGAAGAAGTCACGTGCCAAGAAGTCCATTGAGTGCAAGTACAGTGACAGCAGCGACAGTGAGAGTGACAATGAGGGCAAAGGCAGGAGAAGGGTATCAAATTCTTTGCCTAAGATTGATTAAAAAAGCTTGATTGGTAAGTTTTGTGCTTCTAATCTTCTTTTTGTGGCTCTTTGCAGAATTGCTAAGGTGATGAAGATCGATCTATCCCGGATGCAGTCATAAGAACTAATTAATTAATATATATAAAAAAAACTGTGACTGATCATATATGAAATAATACCGAATGTGTGTGCGCTAAGAAAATTGTGTTCCTCAGAAGAGGGACTGAAGTGTGTGTTGAACTTTGTTTATGGTTCGTTGTACTGTCTTATTATCAACGAAACTAATAAAACTTGCTTTTATGAAAGCAAGGTCTTTAATTTCCTGTTTTGTTTGAAAGTGGTTTAGGTTATTACTGCTTAATTATAGTATACCAATTAACAACTAACAAGATATGTATGTATTGACGGGGACGATTAGCTAGCTAGCTAACAAAAAGGATGATTTGACATAGTAGTATAAGGTGGGTCCAATCCAAACTCAAAAGCAGTGCGTCAGCTTGCTAGGAATGCAAGGAATTTGTCTACATATAAGAGGTGGCGATGTTGAATTTATGATCATAACGTGCTGGAAGTAGATGAAAGCAAAAAGGCTATATCATTTAAGAAATTTTGTTAAAAAATATCAATGAGAAAGCAACTAGTATAATGAAAATACATATAACTACAAACCACCCAACCCCTTATCCTCATCTCTTTGACCCATGCTTTCATAAAAAAAAATATCCCACTCTGGTTTGCTTTACATTTTTTGGATAAATAAGATCATCTATAGAGAAGACTGCAAATTATACTTCATATTTATTTGATATTTGATTGTATCAAACTATCAATACTGTGTGTATTGGAACCACAAAATGATTTTGATATACATAATGAAGTAATCAAGTATATAATAGTTATGCTAAAATCAGTTAATGGCATCTTCATTGGTAGAGATCCAAATGAGTCTTTCACCAATTAAATAATATTTTTTTTACTCAAAGTTCCTCATTTGAGGGACTCTTTTCACAAAATGAGTCTCTTATCAATTATTTTATTATTTTATTTCCTCTTTTTAAATATGAGGGACCTTGTTGAGAGACCCCAGTATAGGTGCTCTTATTTTATTTTGCTAACTAGAGTCCTTGTACATGTTTTAATAATTATTTTTATGGCCAAGCATCAATAGTTACTAGTTAATTAGACATGTTATTCAAAATCATAATTCTTTTAGCATAAATAAAGCCACACTCTCAAATCAATTTGAACAAGAAATGAAATCAATACAAGTCCTTGTGTCATTGGGTAGTTTTTTTTTTTCAATTTATCTGATTTGTGTATTTAGCTGACTAGTTCACTAATCCTGGAATTTTCTCTAGATAAATAGGCATGCTTTATTAATTTTCACTTTAAATCCAATTTTTATTCCTGCCTCACTCTCATCTCACCTTTTTTTTGGGTGAAGACTGAAGACTCTCACGGTCTCACCTTTTAAATTGATACAAAATCTACTCAATCGGGCCCTTCTGTCTCTCTCTCATTTGCTTCTTTTTGTATTTTAAAACAATGAATTTGGCTTCCACTGGCCTTCATTTTCGTCCGATGAACAAGTTCTGACGTATATTGATTATTGAGGTATCCATGTAAGGTTTTCAACTCAAGGTTCATCATGTTGCTCATTACGACATCATGTATTTTTCTCAGATTAAGCCTTGAATTTGCTTGATTAACTCGATTCGCCGATTTCATAAACTTAGGGTTTCGTTTACCTCTCAATCTCAACACCCTGAATCGAAGATCGGTTCTTTTTATCCTCGCTGTGAAATCCCAATGAAACCTGATACCGGATTTTCGCATCCGATGAGAAGTTGAACACCTCCCAATCAAATCCTGCGAAATTACCTGAATCTGAGTGGGTTTTTGGAGGGTTTTACTGTGGCAAAAAATCCAATGGGCTCTTCTGGGTTTCCTGTAATCTGCCTTCTCCACTCAGTGATAGCAATCTCCTGTGGAGCTGCCATGGTTTTCCATTCCAAAGAGATCTCTGTCTTCGTCCATGGCAAGGAAGCCGCAAGTAAGCTTCAAGGATCGACTCCCCACGATCAACTGCTCATTCTAACATCCGATTCATTTTCCGGATTGCTTTTGTTTGTGATTGGTTTCCTTCTGTTTATGATTGCATACGTTAAGGACAGTGGGTTTCAGACTTTCTTTGCAAAGGGTTGTGTGCTTCTGCACATCTCCATGGCCGTTTGGAGGATTAGCTTTGAGATGAATCTTGAAGATCTCGCCCGTGATCTGCCAAGGCAAGTCGTTGGCGATACTGCTTTGGCGCTTTCTTGGGTCTTCTTCCTTGTGTACTCATGGAGGGAGAAGTATGATTGAAACTGAGCTTCATGTTGAAGCTGGATGTGTAAATTCTGAGAAAGGTTCAGATTTTGTTTGGTTTAGTTTGATACAATTTGAAAAGAAGCTCTACAAACTGCATGTGAAAATGGTGTTCATTATTCTGTAAAAAATGGGATGATTGTTTCATAGTCAGCTTCTTTGGTGTGTTTCTTGTTTAGAGTCATGATTATGGTTTTGTTTCTTGTTTCATTGCACAGTTACATTGTAAAGTTATCTGAATCAGAATAATGGAAGTCTAATGTTTTTTTTCACAAGGGTGTTGAGACTTATGCTTTAATTGATGAGTTCTGGAATCATCATGTACACTTGTATGGGTTGCAGGGAGAAGAATTTCTTGATCTGCTTATAGAAGATTAAGAATCAAAATCTGATTCTGCAGAAAATGTCAATGCTTGGCATTAGTGTCTAGTAGTGTGTTGCAGGGAGAAGATTTACTTAATCCGGTTAAGCAGTTGCTAGCTTTCCGGTTAAGCAGTTGCTAGCTTTGGCACTTTGCACTCCTACATCGTTGTATCATTACATAGCATATGATGTCTGTTGTTATTGGTGTCATCAGAAGCACAAATTCTCTTTGTGATTCCTCTAATGTCTTGAGTAGTAGGTAGATTAATTTAGTGAGCTTGAAAATTCATGCCAGGCACTTGCACACATTTCTACCATTGTCCCCTTTGAAGATTTAGTGTATATAACATATTAGTATTTTGTATATATCCTTTTATTTATTTTCTTATCATTCTCATTGTCCCCTTATGGGACGCATCCTCATTCTCATTGGCTTTTATACACCGCCTTTGAGATGGATTTAGTCCCTATATCAATTTTGGTGCATTCTAACTAAATTCAGTTATTATTGTCACATAGTTGAATTTCAGTTTTTCTTGGGTCTATCGGACGTACCCCCTTTCTCTTTGATAGGGGGTACCCCCATCTTGACCCCCCGATTTCCGCTGTAGCGGAGCCTCAATGGGTCAATGATGATGAGATGTATTTTCTTATCATGTGGCCTTGTGCTTGGCACACAAAGTTGGGTTTAGTTTCTCTTGTATAAATATGTTTAATTTTAGAGTTTTTTGTCGGAAACCACCCGTAAGATAGGCCATATTTCACTTAACCACCCCGCCTAATAACAAATTACTGAAAACCCACCCATATACTTATCTCCGTTAACAATCAAACCACCCGCTCTCACTTTTCCGTTCTCAAAATCCGTTAATCAAATTGAAAATACAATTTTAACCCTCTAATTTATAATATTTATGCACTTTTAATTCATAAAAAGAAAAAAATCAAAATGATAAAC
The DNA here is from genome assembly GCA_964016875.1 of Fallopia convolvulus. Taxonomy (NCBI): domain Eukaryota; kingdom Viridiplantae; phylum Streptophyta; class Magnoliopsida; order Caryophyllales; family Polygonaceae; genus Fallopia; species Fallopia convolvulus. The sequence goes on from OZ024721.1 coordinate 43,769,963, forward strand.
ATCAAGCCTTCAAAATTAATTAAAACAAACCAAAAAAAAGAACAAAATCGTAAAAACCCCAAATCTGCACCACATATACCAGCCCATACAATTTTTGGAAGAACAAAAAGCAATTTATACCATCATCAGATCTATATAGGAAGGCAGAGAAGAATGAGTGAGGAGTTGGGTCGAAGCTTATCCCGCCACCTCTCCCCCACCATCAAGCCACCGGACATCACAAGCCCCAAATCTGTGACATTGGGTCGCCTCGAGTTGCTCCGCCGCCATTCGAACCGAATAGCACGAGCGCAGATTGACTCTTCTGCCCACTTCGCGACACTCTAACGCCACCCGCACCACCACATGCCAGATTTGGAACCCACACTATCACTTTCCCTAAGATCTATCCCCCTCTCCCATTATCTCAATAGATCTGAAAAAACCCTAACTTTTCTAGACCCGATTTTACTAGCCATTAAATCCAAATTAGTTTAGGGCATTAGCTTCTCCATTCCTATTCATCTTGCTAACTGGTTGAAATCAGTTATGGTCGGAACTCCGATTGCCTAGATTCACCAGAATTAATGGCGGAATTGGGCACCAGAAAACCTTTGGAAATGGAAGGAAGCCGATGGGGTGGAGCATCTAGTGGAGACCTTCAATCTCGTCACCACTTACGGTGACAACTTCCCGACGCCGAAACCAGTCGAGCATTCGTCAACAAGCAACTCG